>MDKI01121245.1:0-48054 GCA_005239505.1 Nicotiana paniculata
AATAAAAAATAAAATATTCCCATTTCGAATAATGTCACTTTAAGTGGAAAAACTCCCGTACCCGTTTTGGGGCATATAAAAAAGGAGGTGTGACAGTATTTGTACCATTATGTTGTTGCCTCGACAAAGGGAATGAAATCGGGTGCCTTAGCATTTAGTTTACTGCTTGAGCCTAACTTTGAAGAGCTGTTGATTTTAGGAAAGGGAGGTGAGGCAACTGATAACATCTCTTCTTCACTTTCTTGAGTATCTTCCTCAATTGCATCCCCAGCAAATTCAGCACCCCAATCTTCTTCACCATCATATTCACATTGGTCTGCCCAAAACTTATATTTGATTGCCATACCTCTCACATTTGCCTTGATTATTTTGTGATTATTTCCTGCGGACAACATCAATTGTTCAAGATCACCACCATGTTCTCCACAAGACTCCAATGACTGTTATGGTACTTCAAACACTGATGTGTTCAATGTAACCAAAGGTTGTTTAGCCATGTTTGTATTCAATATCATTGCGTTATGAGCGTCTCTAATTATTTGTTCCACGTGAGGACTGGAAAAATGCAAAGTAGGAGCATTAGAGCTGTGTGCTTTGTCCATTAGCTCCCCAACCAGATTTTTCTTTGTGATATTTGGTCGAGCAGTCAAATCTTGAGTTAAATTCTCACTGTCCTAATGTTCTTTACCACTGGTGTAACATGGTACTAATTCCTTGGATATCTCAGTACCTTTTAAAGCTGTTGCATCACCTCCATAATCTCCATCTACTGCCAAAATCTGGAAGGAATTTTCATTGCACGCAATGTTGGTGTCATTTGGTCGAACTCCCTTGTTATAAGTTTTTGGTGATAGCCCTTTCTTTATAGGAGATTTTCTGGTGGTTACCACACTCCAAACTTCTCCTTTTTTGTTTAGAATCTCACCCTTACTATCCAACTTTGCATTCCCAGCCTTATCTACCAAAACCTCGCCCTTATTTCCTCTCTCTTCTGCTCCCAAGGCCTGGGACTGGCCATGGATGACCACTGGTGCTGCACTTTGCCCAGTAATTTTATTGCCTAAATTATGAGCCTCAATTTCAGGTGCAACATTTGGAGCCTTGGCACCTGACTCTGTATCCCTACCACCTTCATGTTTCTGCCCCATAACACCTTGATCACCATCTTCCTTCACCTCAAATTGTTCAGATGTAGTAGCTCGATCAGATCCAACCATTGGGCCTACATCAGTTGCCATTTTAGTTGCAGCCTTAGTAGAGTGCAAATTATCATAAGCTTGCACCACATGATTAATTGCATTGAGAATCGTTGTTAAGGCTCTTTTAGCAGGGACATCACGTGAAGGTTTAGATGGACCCTTATCAACAACAGCTCGATCCATGTCTTGAGCCACCAATGTAACTCCTTGCTGCGTATTGTCAATGTTTGCTCGCTTCACAACATCCTTTTACACAGTTATTCAAACACCTGAAGCTACCATATCTCTAACTCTGTTTTGTCCATCATTAATCAAAACCAAATCCCCAGAAATCTCCTCAATCCCAGTAGCAATTTGCTGCCCTGCAGCATAGTGAAAATTCACTAGTTTCTGTTGCCCTGCATCACCAGAAACAATATCGGCACGACTTGATGCATTAGCTTTTCTTTGCGACTTAGCATTTAAATAATTCCTAGCATCCCCTTGTAATTTTTCCACCTTTCTCATCTCCTCAGCCAAAGCCAAAACTTCAGCAGGCAGTACACGACCATTATCAACAGTGTTATCGATCAAATTTCCTCCTGTTGCAAATCATCATTCTTCCTGTTCTTTTTAATCAATGAACGACAATCTTCACCAGCATGTCCTTGACGTTTGCACACATTACAATATGATGGAATATTATCAAATACAAACTCCTGTATATGTTCCATAATCTTACCAGATTTCTCGTCGATAAATTGTAACTTCATATTTTTGGGATGCTCGTCAAGAAGACCAAGAACTACCTTGACTCTAGCAGTGCTAGGTCTTGTCCTAGCTTGTGTGGCCTTGTCTATGTCAATAGGTTTCCCCACAGTTGATGCGATTGACAATAAAGGTTTCTTGGCGAACAGATTCGTCGGCAAATCTGGAAACGACACCCATGCCACTGTTTTTGACGTCTCCACCTTAGGATTGTAATCTTGAGTCCATGGGAATGTACAATATTGATGTTGTTGTCCTTTTTACTGTAAATAACCAACCTTCTTCGAAAGAACTGTTACAAAATCATCACAAACATCACAACGAATCAACAGTTGTCGAAACGCGAGCACACCGATCAAGCATCGACCTTTAATCCCAAACTGTGCTGGAATTAAATTTCGTAGATCCGGCAAACATGGTGCACCATATGAGAGCTTCAGCAACACAGCTTGGTGAAGACCTTCTTCAACTGCATATTCCTCCAGATCATTAAACGAAAATTGCATCATAAGCTGTCCATGAACATGTTGGATAGGTTTAAGGATTGTTTTAGTTACTTGTTGTGATTTTGACGTGAGTAATGAAGCATATGTATTCGTTTTAGGGCTGGGATCCGTCTCTCCCACAGCTTGAAGCTGGGGAGAGGCCTACACGTCCATGGCAGCCCTTAGTTCTCCATGTCGCCCAAGAAAGAGAGGAGAGAGGAGAGAGCATTTTTCGTTGTGGTATACTCATACTATGCTTTTGCATATCTTTTTATGTAGATCCAGATACTATCAGACTAGGTACCAGTGAGCTAGTCCATACGTGGAGACTTTAAGGTACATCTGCCAGCGGCAGATCCCCCTCTATCTTTATTATGTTGTTTCCCTATCCTCATTATACTCTGGTGTATACAGATATTTAGTATTTCTCTTTAGAGCTTGTAACTTATATCTACCAGGTTTTGAGAGTAGTTTATATTTGAGTTGCAGTTTTATATTTATTACAGTTGTTGGCGTTTTGAATTTTAGCTTAATATTTCAGTTATTTCGCATACTTGTTAGGCTTACGTAGTCTTTGAGACTAGGTGCCGTCACGACATCCTACGTAGAAAAATTAGGGTCGTGACTCCTTTTTAATGTGATATTTAGTTTTTATCCAGCATTTTTAATGCTGAACAAAAATAGCCACCACTCTATTAAAATTAATATGAATATACGTTTTTACCCTTTCTTCTATCTCTTTTCTTTCCCAAACTCTTTATCAAAAGTTCAAACCCTCGCTTTATCTCGTTACTTCTCTCTTACATGCAGTAAGTTCCTTCTTCCAACTTCATCCCAATTAACAATCAATTCCTAAACCCAAAGGCCACTACCTCGATGGTCTGTCACGACCCAAAATCCACTATAGGTCGTGATGGCGCCTAATGCCACCAGGAAATCCAACGGTGATTGGTTTATTTAATTAGTTATTTTATTACTTTCTAAATCATAAGTTTTAATAATAAAGAAAATTAACATTTTTATATCCATGGGAATGTACAAAATTTGTAGTTTGTAAGAGAAATGAAAGGCGTTGCTAATATATAGAATCGTAAGCACCAACTATTATACGCCAAAACCCGGTGTCACAAGTACATGAGCATTTACTAAGTAGTGCAATAATAATACAATATCTATCTAGAATGTAAATGAGACATGATAAATTAAATAATATGATGGAGACTATGTGGACTATGCATAGCCTGGAATGCAGCTCACGTAAAGTCTCCTTAACAGCTGCGCCTACGCGCCAAGATGATCACCAAATGAACCTGCCAGATCCTGCACATTTAGTGCAGAAGTGAAACATGAGAAGTAGTGACGAGGAGTCGGCATCGACACTTACTAGAGGTCCAATAAAGTAATATAATAAATAATAAGCAGATATGAATCACACATCAATAATGGGGTAAATATGTAAGTTATATAATCTTCCAAAAAATTCTTTAAAGGGTATGATTTTCACAGTCTTGTATTTTACCCCAACAATTCAGATATATCAAGTGCCAGTATCAAACGGATAATGAATACCATATAAAGTCCAGACATCAATGGAAGGATGATCTCGTGGACATTCGGAATGCCGGCGATATAATGCATGATTATGTCGAGGTCATTCGGCCCGATCCAGAATAATGTGTACACTGCCGAGGGTCGATCGGCATGAACCACATATGCATCTATTATACTCCCGAGGCATTCATCCTGCTCCACAAGAAAGGAAAAAAGTTATCAAATTACGAGACACGTACTTACAATACAGTACATGAGCACAAAGTGAATATAATCTTTACCATTTCTCAAATAACTCGCCAACAACTCAAGGTGATAAAGCTCGTCCCAATATACACATATTATTTCTAAATCAATTTTAATTATATATTCAATTACTTAAGCCAATAGAATGAATTCAGATAATTTAAATATTACATGATAAGGTCCTAAGTCTACCAGGACATAAACATGCTTTAGCTATGTACGGACTCTCGTAACCTCGTGCGTACCTAGCACCCACAACTAGTATCACATAACAATTACATCACCATAGGGGGTAGTTTCCCCCTCACATTGTTAGACAAGAGACTTACCTCGCTCCGTAGTTCCATAACCGTCTCCAACACCTCTCTAACTCTTCAATTCAATCCAAAAGATCCGAAACTAGTCAAACAATGTACAACTCAATCAAAATATACTCCAATGCTTATAATTATTCAATTCATAACAATTTCTAACTCTGCTCTAAAAGTCAATAAAGTCAACCCTCGGGCGCACATGCCCGAATTTCGAAAATTTTGAAGATAAACTTTACCCATAGCATTACAAACTCAAATATATGATTTATTCCAAATTCCATGTCCAATTTTGTGGTAAAAATCTAAAAATAACAATTTTCTAGGTTTTCTCTTAAAATCCCACAATTTCCATGAATTTTTCATGTAAAAGTCTGTATATAATCCAAATATTTAACTTGTAATAGGTAATAATCACTTACCTCGTGTTGCTCGATGAAGAACCTCTCAAAATAACTCCTCAACTTCAGCTAACCCAAGAGAAAATGGGAGAAATGAGAGCAAAGTCTCGATTTAAAGAACCCTTCAGCCCATCGATAATTTCTCACATGCGGCTAAAATGCCGCACCTGCGGCGTCGCTTTTGCAACCACGTCTCCGCTCCCGCAGAAAATCATCCAAACACGATGCCTCACACCTGCAGAAACTTTTTCCCGTTTCTGCGACATTGCAGGTGCTAGCCTCTTTCGCTCCTGCGCCTTCTCCGCTTCTGTGCTTGCGCAAATGCGACCAAAGTTCTACACTTGCGGCCCTTCCCCTGGCTGACCTTCTCCGCTTCTGCAACAACCTCCCTCGCACCTGCATGTACGCACTTGAGACCAAACTACCCCAGGTGCGATGACACCTTACTTTGGCATTCTTCAACACTTCCTCAATTCCAAATTTCAATCCGATTTCAATTTGTTTCAAACCTGAGGCCCCTAGGACCCCGTCCAATCGCACCAACAAGTCCCAATACATTATACAAACTTATCCAAAGGCTAGAAACTCCACAAATGACATCAAAATCATGAATCGACGATAAAAATCTTTCTTTTAACTTTCAAACTTCCAAATTTTGACGAACGTGTCAGAATCATACCAAAACATTCCGGAATGACACCAAATTTTACGTGCAAGTCACAAATCACGACACAAACCTATTCCAAGACTCGGAATCCCACACGGACATTGATAACACCAATGTCAACCTCAAACCAAACTAAGGAAATTCTAAAACCTTCAAAATGCCAGCTTCCACAATAAGCGCTGAAATGCTCCCGGACCGCCCGATACTCAACCCGAACATACGCCCAATTCCGAAATCACCATACCAACCTATTTGAACCTTCAAATTTCGATTCCGAGGTCATTTTCAAAAGTCAAACCTTTGTTAATTCTTCCAACTTAAAGCTTCAGAAATCAAAATTTTCCATCTAAATAAAATTTGAACTTCCCGAAATTCTATTCCGACTACGCGTACAAGTCATAAAACATAAAGTGAAGCTACACAAGGCCTCAAGACGCTGAACGAAGCGCTAGATCTCAAAACAACCGGTCAGGTCGTTACATTCTCCCCCACTTAAACATATGTTCGTCCTCGAACATGCTAAGAACTGCTTAGGAGTTGTCCAAAATCACTGTTTAATTCCTCGTGCACCTACCTTGACCACGACAACCTAGTTGAGCACATTAGCTCGAGCCAGACTGAAGATACTCCTTATAACCTTAGTTAACAAGCTTTAGAACCAAATTCCAACATTCAAAATTTTCCACGAGACCTGATTCTAACATACGAACACCGCATCAATCACCAAACACTGCATCCAGCATGACCATGTTCCTCCGCTGAAATCACACCATGCACTACATAAGTCGCTTGACCATAATAACATCCTCCGACCACAATAATTGTAATTCCACAAACCAGGTGCCCGTAATACACCTCATAACACATATAAGCTTTGATCCAACTCTCATAATACTACCACGATGGAAGAGATATGTAGAAACTAATAACCACCTATTGAATCAATAAGCCATGGAGTCTCTCCTCCTGACAAGAACCATTACCTCATTCTGAACTGAATAACGATATTTGCTCTTCAATATACCCTATATAACTCCGATCGCACTGATCCCAGTCCAATAACCTCGTCTCATCCAGTACAAGTTGCTCAGGCAATAAGCTATCTCAAACACTGCCCAAGATTTCAAATGACGCCATCAATGCGCCAACAAGCTACAACTTGAATATGACGCATAAGGAAGAGCGAACTCTGGGAAAAGAACTACCCAGCCCGCGTAATGAATAAAACAGTCGAACAGACGCTATGAGCCCTGAATGAGAAACAAAATACACAAGAATAGATTTAGGGCACTGTACTCAACATATCACTATTGCAACCTGCAACCCAATCCACACATGGAACTATTGCGGCATGCAACCCGATCCTAACAACATACCCGTGGCGACATAACAATCAATAAGGAAACACCCCTCAAGACTAAATGCTTATACTTACGAAATGCCGAATGCCGATCACAAGCACGCCGAGTGCATAATACAATTCTGGGGAGACGGACAACGCCATACGCTACAAAAACCCAAGCACGACAAATGTGCAATAAATGACCTGCATCTCGAGAGCCATCTTGCTCATATAACGCCACAAGCTACACGGTATCACAGCACACGTGCGAATAATCAAGTTGTCTCACAATCCGCATGGCATAATAGAGGATTACATGGAATAGATAACGATGGGAATAACATCCAATGCCCGAAAAATCCTCCGTAAGCAATGTTATGCCGAATGAACACATCTGACCTGACGTAAAGCACACATTCACATTTGACCCACCAACGGACCTCAAGCCGATTCTGATCATACCATACTAGGCCAACAACCTTTCAAAGATCTGCAATGGCCCAATTCATGACGCACATGAGTAGCCGTCCCAATCCGGAACAAACTCCCACCGTTCACAACCAAAGGAATAGGGTGCCTTCCAGGCATAAACTCATTTGCGACAGTACCAGGATCTCCATACTTGGTTTCTATCCTTAACAATTAGGTGACTAACATGTCACACTTATACAAATTTCCCTGCGGGATATGCTCCCACGATATTCCACACCAGGTAGAAAAGTTCGCACCTCTACACCACCAACCGTACTAATTTTATAAAGCCAACCAGGAGTCCGTAAATCATCACACATTGTCTCTCACCCCGGACAACATTCTCAGGTGACACTAAGGTAGTGCCAGCTTCCTCTAAACATCTAAAAATTTCCCTGCTCATTCGAGCTAGGGACATTCTTGTCAACACCGAACCGTAACCTTGATGCTCCATTTTCAATTCCCATACCACTCACTATACCTATCATGCCGCTACGCAAGAGTACAAGAATTCATCATAACCCCTGAACTACTAGTATAATAAACACTTCATTGGATAGAAACCTTTCTCTTAGCTCATTTCTGAAGAACTATTGCGACGCGCAACTGAATTCCCAAACTGCAGAAAATACAAACCTCAAGTCATGATCTAAACCACCATGACTCTTCCGGAATCCATTTACACCACAAGACCATTTGAATCAAGTACCTCACAAATCAATCAAGTTATGGTGGTTTTCGAGACCGCATGTACAACCACAAACCACATGTAAAACTTCATACGCCGAAGGGACTGATCATTGCCACAATTATGCCGATTCAATCATTACTAACTGAACCAACTTCTTCCAATTCACTCTTGACTTGCCTTAGAAATAATAGTAGATCCATTCAAGAATCATAATGAAACTCTCCCGAGTGACCCATATCACGATACCTCATCGTCTCAATACCCATGAACCATCTCATACCTTCCTCATGCGCACAATAGCATCTCTAACTGGTACACCCATTCTGAAAGACCTTTCGTGAATCCAAAATTGTTTCTCCTATTTTTCCAATACTGCGCTGCAAACCCGATGATAACATAGAAAATTCCCCAAGTGTTCTTCGCACTCTGCTGCAAAATCTTTGTCTCCATCCACATAACGAACCCATTAGAATCACCGTTGAGAGTCACACCCACTTTGACTTGGTCCCGAATATAAGCCATACTCTAGCACTGTCAGCACATGAACACTTCCAAAGAAGCAACCTGATGAATTATTTTTCCTTGTACATCACATCCATAAGAAGTATAAACTCTAAGTCTTCCCAAAACTTGAACATGAATCGATAAGGCGAAATATAACGCACATTCATCAAAGTTCTTAGCTCGAATTACCCCTGATGTTTTCTTTTCTTAGTCATAGTTATTCCACACCGATAACCAAAAATCGCACAAGTAGACAACCACACTATCTAATCGAAGTCTGTACTCCCCCACTTAGCTTTAAGCTACCATCACATAAATGTAGAACCCATAAAGATTACTCCTTCTCCATTACCATGATCTCGCACCGTCAACCCGCCAAATTTCTCGTAGTCTCTTGTTAAACTTTTCATGAACATTCCGAATTATCAGCCCCAATAGCATACTCGACCTTCTGTTAGGTAGTAAGTAGAATTCATTGTAGAACCTCATCAAAATCACGCAACCGCTAACCTGCTCACAGGAGATAACCCACATGTGGAATCCCATTTCGACATCTTCCATCGACACTTCACTAGGTACAACTACCATGAAATCAGTAACCCTCCTGGGCCCATGCTCGTCCCCAACTGTACAAGTCTGTTCATTCCCTGTAGTTATCAACTAAAAGTCCGAAGATACATTCCAAACTCAAAGTCATGTTGCATCCGAAAGGATAATCAAGTTTTCACACCCCTCTTCATTTCAAATAAACTCCTTTCTACTATATTTAATCTTGCTCCGTACAGTAACCACCATTCCAAATAAAATCAGTGGACCTAGTAACTTTCCACCATGACTCCCATATTGCTCTAAACTCCCTCAAGGTACATGTTATCCTACCACAAAATCCATACGCTACTCTGCCACTCCCATTTCGTAGAAACCATCTCCTTAAGCAACTTCTCGACCCTTGATTTTCATACTTAACCATCTAGTAATTCTACTACCGAGAGACACCTCCAACCATGTCCTTCCTCATCCTTCCCTGCCCAAATGTTGCCTCAAGTCAAATCCATACCTGTAGCAACTGAACTAATAAATTTCTACCAACTCTAAACCTCTTAGGAGATCATCTTTCTCGAGCCATCAACATTAGAACACCAATTCGATTCTGAAATCGCTACACTCCGCTATCTCTGACAACTGCTTCTCAGGCACCATTTCACCACACCCTGTCCCGTAGGCAAATCGAAGAAGACCATAACACTGGCGAATCTTAATGCATTCAAACAAGGATGATGACACCATGTCACACATGAGAATTCCACCACGCTCGAAAATACCAAGTCTTGTCACTCCATCAACCCAAGCCTGAACATCCATAGAGCGATTGTCTCTCCCCCCGCTGGAATTAGATGTCGAACCCTTAAACCATGCATTGAGAATCATCTCTTCTAGTCATTCACTGCCTCGACACATAGACGAGCACCCTACCATTACACAAACACTATGCGATAATGGTGCACAAATGTCATAGCAATATGTGCTCAGCCTCAAAACCATACGCAATAATGATCTAGGGCATGCAACGACAAAATCCCTTTCCACAAGAGGACGATAATAACTCGCTCGAGTATGCAATAAAAAACAACATACACCACATATGAAATACCACTACCACTCCTCAATTCCTAATTGATAACAAGCACTTCACGTCGCATAAGACTGATTATGAAGGAAATAAAGGCATAAGCCTCAAAGGAATCAAATCACACAAGAAGGGAAGTGCTCCTCACAGCCTTGTAGCCTCTCGAAAATAAGTATAGACATCTCCGTACCAATCCGAAAGACTCTACTAGACTTGCTCATGACTTGTGAGACCTAAGTGAACCTAGAGCTTTGATACCAACCTGTCACGTCCCAAAATCCACTATAGGTCGTGATAGTGCCTAACACCGCCGTTAGGAAAGCCAACGGTGATTGACCTATTTAATTACTCATTTTATTACTTTCGAAATCATAATTTTTAATAAAAAAGGAATTTTACACTTTTAAATCCACGGGGATGTACAAAATTGGTAGTTTGTAAGAAAAATGAAAGGCAGTGCTAATATACAGAACCATAAGCACCAACTAGTATACCCCAAAACCCGGTGTCACAAGTACATGAGCATTTACTAAGTAGTGCAATAATAATACAACATCTGTCTAGAATGTAAATGAGACAGGATAAATTAAATAATACGATAGATACTCTGTGGACTATGATGCGTATCCTGGAATGCAGCTCACGTAAAGTCTCCTCAACAACTGCGCCTACATGCCAAGATGATGACCAAATGAACCTGTAAGATCATGCACATTTAGTGCAGAAGTGCATCATGAGAAGTAATGAAGAGGGGTCAGCATCGACACTTACTAGAGGTCCAATAAAGAAATATAATAAATCATAATCATATATGAAGCACACATCACTAATGTGATAAATTTGTAAGTTACATAATCTTCCAAAAATTTCTTTTAAAAGGTATGATTTTCTCTGTCTTGTATTCTACCCCAACAACTCAAATATATCAAGTGCCAGTATCAAACAGATAAGGAATACCATATAAAAGGCCAGGCATCAGTGGAAGGATGATCTCGTGAACATTCAGACTGCCAGCAATGTAGCACACGATTATACCAAGGTCGTTCGGCCCGATCAAGAATAATGTGTACACTGTCGAGGGTCGAGAGGCACAAACCATAGATGCATCTATTATACTACCGAGGCGTTCGACCCTCTCCACAAGAAAGGAAGGAAGTTAACAAATTACGAGACATGTGCTTACACTACAGTACATGAGAACAAAGTGAATATAAGCTTTACTGTTTCTCAAATAACTCGCCAACAACTCAAGGTGATAAAGCTCGGCCCAGTATACATATATTTATTTAAATCATATTTGATTATAAATTCAATTAATTAAGCTAGCAGAATGAGTTCAGATAATTCATATATCATATGATAAGGTCCTAAGTCTACCCGGGCAAAAACATGCTTTAGCTACGTACAGACTCTCTTCACCTCGTGTGTATGTAGCTCCCACAACTAGTATCACATAACAATTAGGTCACCTAGGGGGTAGTTTCCCCCTCACAAGGTTAGGCATGAGACTTACCTCGCTGCGAAGTTCCATAACCGCTCCAACTCCTCTCTAACTCTTCAATTCAAGCCAAGCGGTCCGAAGCTAGTCAAACAATGTGCAACTCAATCAAAATATACTCCAATGCTTATAATTATTCAATTTACAACAATTACCAAACTCCGCTCTAAAAGTCAATAAGGTCAACCCTCGGGCCCACATGCCCGGATTCCGAAAAGTTTGAAGATAAACTTTACCCATAGCATTATGAACTCAAATATATGATTTATTCCAAATTCCATGTCCAATTTCATGGTAAAAATCCAAAAATACCAATTTTCTAGGTTTTCTCTTAAAATCCCACAATTTCTATGAATTTCCATAAATTTCCATGTAAAAATTCGTATATACTCCAAGTATTTAACTTGTAATAGGTGATAATCACTTATCTCATGTTGCTCAATGAAACCCCCCTTAAAATAGCTCCTCAACTTCGGCCAACCAAAGAGAATATGGGAGAAATGAGAGTTAACTCTCGATTTAAATAACCCTTCTACCCAGTGATAATCTCGCACCTACGGCTAAAATGTCGCACCTGCAACGTCACTTTTGCGACCATGTCTCCGCTTCTGCGAAAAATCACCCAAGCACGACGTCTTGCACATGCAGAAACTTTTCCTGCTTCTGCGACATCGCAGGTACGAGTCTCTTCTTCTCCTGCGCCTTCTCCCGCTTCTGCGCTTGCGTAGATGCGACCAAAGCTCTGCATCTGCGGCCCTTCCCTTGGCTGGCTTTCTCCGCTTTTGCGACGACCTCCCTCGCACCTGCGTGTCCGCACCTGCGTCCAAACCACCATAGGTGCGATGACACCATACTTCAGCAGTCTTCAGCACTTCCTCAATTCCAAATTTCAATCTGTTTGAAACCCGAGGCCCCCAGGACCCCGTTCAATCGCACCAACAAGTACCAATACCTCATACAAAATTATCAAAAGGCTCAAAACACCGCAAATGACATCAAAATCATGAATCGATGATAAAGCTCTTTCTTTCAACCTTTAAACTTCCAAACTTTGACGAACGCATTCGAATCATACCAAAGCATTCCGGAAGGACGCCAAATTTTACGTGCAAGTCACAAATCACGACATGAACCTATTTCAAGGATCAAAATCCCACACGAACATAGATAACACCAAGGTCCACCTCAAACCAAACTTAGGAAATTCTAAAACCTTCAAAATGTCAGCTTCCACAATAAGCGCCGAAATGCTCCCGGACCACCCGGTACTCAACCCGAGCATACGTCCAAGTCCGAAATCACCATACAAACCTATTAGAATCTTCAAATCCCGATTCTGAGGTGGTTTACTCAAAAATCAAACCTTAGTCAATTCTTCCGACTTAAAGCTTCCAAAATTAGAATTTTCCATTTGAATCAGCTCTGAACTTCCCGAAATTCGATTCTGGCTACGCGTATAAGTCATAAAACATGAAGTGAAGCTACTCAAGGCCTCAAACCGCTGAACGACGCATTAGAGATAAAAAATAGCAGTCGGGTCATTACATTCTCCCCACTTGAGCATACGTTCGTCCTCGAACGTGCTAAGGACTGCTCCAGAGTTGTCTAAAATCACTGTTTAACACCTCGTGCACCTACCTTGGCCATCACAACCCAGTTAAGCATAATAGCTCGAGCCAAACTGAAGGTACTCCCTACAACCTTATCTAACTATCTTTAGAACCAAATTCCAACCTTTAGAATTTTCCACGAGACCCCATTCTAACATACGAACATCGTATCAATCACCAGACACTGCATCCAATATGACCATGTTCCTCCTCTGAAATCATACCATGAACCACAAAAGTCTCTTGACCATAATAACATCCTCCGACCATAATAGCTGTAATTCCACAAACCCGGTGCCCGTAATACACCTCATAACACATATAAGCTCTGATCCAACTCTCGTCATACTGCCACGAAGGAAGGGATGTGTAGAAACTAATAACCACCTGTTGAATCAACAAATCATGGAGTCTCTCCTCCTGAAAAGAACTATTACCTCATTCTAAACTGAATAACGATATTTCCTCTTCAATATACCCTATATAACTCCGATCACACTGATCCCAGGCCCAACAACCTCCTTTTATCCAGTATAAGCTACTCAGGCAATAAGACATCTCAAACACTGCCTAGGATTTCATATGACACCATCAATGCACCAACAAGCTACAACTTGAATATGACACATAAGGAAGAATGAACTGTGGAAAAAGAACTACCTAGCCCGTGAATGAATAAAATGGCCGAACAGACGCTATGAGCCCTTCTTAGAGAGTGAGAAAAAACACAAGAATATATTTCGGGCACCGTACTCAACATCTCACTATTGAGGCGTGCAACCTGATCCACACATGGCACCATTGTGGTCTGAAACCTGATCCAATCAATATACACGTGGCGGCGTGCCACTCAATCCGAACAATGTACCCGTGGCGGCGTGCCGCCCGATTCACACATAATAATCAATAAGGAAACACCTCTCGCCGAAATGCTTATACTTATGCAATGCTGAATGTCAGCCACAAGCACGCCGAGTGCATAACATAATTCGACGAGCAACGCCATATGCTACAAAAACCCAAGCACGACTAAGGTGCAATAAATGACTTGCATCGTGAGAGCCATTTTTCTCATATAACGCCACAAGCTACACGAGATCACAACATACATGCAAATAATCAAGCTGTCTCACAACCCACCTGGCACAAATAGAGTATTACATGGAATAGCTAATGATGGGAATAACATCCAACGTCTGAAGACTCCTCCGTAAGCAATGTTATGCTGAATGAACACATCCAACCTGACGTAGAGCACACATTCACATTGGACCCACCAATGGACCTCAAGCTGATTCTGATAATACCATATTAGGCCAACAATGTTTCAAGGATCCGCAATGGACCAATTCATGACGCACACGAGTAGCCATCCCAATCTGGAAAAAACTCCCGCCGTTCACAGACAAAGGAAATGGTGCCTTCCAAGCATAAACTCTCACATTAGGGATAGTACCAGAATCTCCATACTTGGTTTCAATCTGTAAAAATCAGGTGACTAACGTGTTATACTTATACATATTTCCGCGTGGGATATGCTCCCACGATCTCCTGCACCTGGTAGCAAGTTTGCACCTCTATTCCACCGACCTTACTAATTCTGTAGATCTAACCAGGAGTCCATAAATTAGTAGACGTTGCCTCTCACCCCGAACAACATTTTCAGATGGCACTATGGTAGTGCCAACTTCCTCTAAACACCCAAAATTTTCCCTACTCAAATGAGATAGTGACATTCTTGTCAACATCGAACCACAAACTTGATCCCCCACTTTCAATTCCCATGCCGCACAATATACCTATCATGCCGCTACACAAGAGTACAAGAATACATCATAACCCCTGAACTACTAGTAAGATAAACACTTCATTGGATCGAAACCTTTATCTTAGTTCATTTAAGAAGAACCAATGTAACACGCCCTTGAATTACCAAACCGCAGAAAATACAAACCTCAAGTCGTGATCTAAACCGCCATGACTCTTCCGAAATCCATTTACACCAAAAAGCCATTTGAATCAAATACCTCCCAAATCAATCAAGTTATGGTGGTTGTCGAGCCCGCACGTACAACCACTAACCACATGTATATCTTCACATGCCGAAGGAACTGGTCATTGCCACAATCATGCTAATTTAACCATTACTAACCGAACCAACTTATTCCAATTCACTCTTGACTTGCCTTAGAAATAATAGTATCTCCATTCAAGAATGATAACGAAACTCAACAACACTCCTCCCGAGTGACCCACTTCACGACCACATCATCTCAATACCCATGAACCATTTCATACCTTCCTTATACGCACAATAACATCTCCAACTGGTACACCCATTATGAAAGACCTTCCGTGAATCTGAAACTGTTTCTCCCATTTTTCTAATACTGCCCCACAGACCCGATGATAACATAGAAAATTCCCCAAGTGTTCTTCAGACTCTGCTGCAAAATCTCGGTCTCCAGCCATATAACGAACCCATTAGAACCACTGTTGAGAGTCATCCATTCTCACTTGGTCCATAATATAAGCCAAACTCTAGTGCGCTGTCATCACATGAACACTCCCAAAGAAGCAGCCGGATGAATTATTTTTCTGTATACATCACATCCGCAAAAAGTATAAACTCTAAGTCTTCCCAAAACCTGCACATGAATCGATAAGGCAAAATATAGAACACATTCATCAAAGTTCTTAGCTCGAATTACCCCTGATGTTTTCTTTTATTAGTCATAATTAATCCATCAATGCACCAATAACCAGAAATGCACAAGCAGACAACCACGTGATCCAATCGTAGATCGTAAGCTCCCCCACTTAGCTTTAAGCTACCATCACATAAATGTAGAAACCCACAAAGATTCCTCCTTATCCATTACCATGATTTCACACCGTCAATCCACCAAATTTCTTGTAGTCTCTTGTTAAACTTTTCATGAACATTCCTAATTATCATCCACAATCGCATATTCGACCTTCTGTTGGGTAGTAAGTAGAACTCTTCATAGAAACCTCATAAAAATCACGCAACCGCTAACCTTCTCTTAGGAGATAACCCACCTATGGAATTCTATTTCAACATCTTCCATCGACACTTCACTGGGTATATCTACCACGAAATCAGTAACCCTCCCGGGTCCATGCTTGTCCCCCAACTGTACAAGTTTGTTCATTACCTGTAGTCATCAATTGGCAGTCTGACAATACATTCCAAACTCAAAGTCATGTTGCATCCAAAAAGATAATCAAGTTTTCACACCCCTCTTCATTTCAAGCAAACTCCTTTCTGCCATATTTAATCTTCCTCTGTACAGTAACCACCATTCCAAATAAAATCGGTGGGCCTAGTCACTTTCCACCATGATTCCCATATCGCTCTAAACTCCCTCAAGGTACGTGGCTATCCTACCATAGAATCCATATGCTACTCTGCCACTCCCACTTCATATAAACCATCACCTTAAGCTACTTCTCGACCCTTGATTTTCATACTTAACCTGCTAGTACTTCTACTATTGCGAGACACCTCCCACCATGTCCTTCCTCAACCTTCACTGCTTGTAGCACCTTAACTAATAAATTTTTACCAACCCTAAACCTCTTAGGAGATCATCTTTCTCGAGCCATCAACATTAGAACACCAATTTGATTCTGAAATCGCTACACTCCGCTATCTCTGACAACTGCTTCTCAGGCACCATTTTACCACACCCTGTCCCGGAGGCAAATCAAAGAAGACCATTACACCAGTGAACCTTAATGTGTTCAAACAAGGATGACGACACCACGTCACAAATGAGAATTCCACCACGCTCGAAAATACCAAGTCTCGCTACTCTATCAAACCCAAGCCTGAACATCCATAGATCGATTGTCTTTCCTCTCCCTTGCCCCCCTCTCCCCCGCTGGATAAGATGATGAACCCTAAACCCTGCACTGAGAAATCATCTCTTCGAGTTATTCACTGCCTCGACACATAGACAAGCACCCTACCATTACACTAGCAATGCGTGATAACGATGTGTGAACATCATAACAATCTGTGCTCAGCCTCAAACCCATAGGCAATACTGATCTAGGGCATGAAACAACAGAGTCCCTTTCAACAAGACGACGATAATAACGCGCTCGAGTACGCAGGAAAAAATATCCTGCACCACATCTGCAGTACCGCTACCACTCCTCTCTAACTCTTCAATTCAAGCCAAAAGATACGAAACTAGTCAAACAATATGAAACTCAATCAAAATATACTCCAATGCTCATAATTATTCAATTCATAACAATTTCCAACTCTGCTCTAAAAGTCAACCCTCGGGCCCACATGCCCAAATTTCGAAAATTTTGAAGATAACTTTACCCATATCATTACGAACTCAAATATATGTTTTATTCCAAATTCCATGTCCAATTTTGTGGTAAAAATAATAATTTTCTAGGCTTTCTCTCAAAATCCCACAATTTCCATGAATTTCCATGTAAAAGTCTGTATATAATCCAAGTATTTAACTTGTAATAGGTGAGAATCACTTACCTCGTGTTTCTAGATGAAGAACCCCTCAAAATAACTCCTCAACTTCAGCCAACCCAAGAGAAAATGGGAGAAATGAGAGCAAAGTCTCGATTTAAAGAATCCTTCTGCCCATCGATAGTTTCTCAAATGCGGCTAAAATGCCGCACCTGCGGCGTCGCTTTTGCAACTAGGCCTCCGCTTCCACAGAAAATCATCCAAACACGATGCCTCGCACCTGCGGAAACTTTTCCCGCTTCTGCGACATCGCAGGTGCTAGCCTCTTTTACTCATGCGCCTTCTCCGCTTCTACGCCCAACATTTTGCTTCTGCGCTTGCGCAGGTGTGACCAAAGCTCCGCACATGTGGTCCTTCCCCTGGCTTGCCTTCTCCGCTTTTGCGATGACCTCCCTCACACCTGCGTGTCCGAATCTGTGACCAAACCACTGCAGGTGCGATCACACCAGACTTCAGCAGTCTTTAACCTTTCCTCAATTCCAAATTTCAATCCGATTTAAGTCCATTTCAAACTCGAGGTCCCTGGGACCCCGCAAATTGCACCAACAAGTCTCAATACCTAATAAAAACTTATCCAAAGGCTCGAAACACCACAAATGACATCAAAATTTGAATTGAGGATAAAAATCTTTCTTTCAACTTTCAAACTTCGACGAACGCGTCTGAATCATACCAAAACATTCCTAAATGACGCCAAATTTTACATGCAAGTTAAAAATCACGACATGAACCATTCCAAGGCTCGGAATCCCACACGGACATCGATAACACCAAAGTTCACCTCAAACCAAACTTAGAAAATTCTAAAACCTTCAAAATGCCATCTTCCACAATAAGCGCCAAAATGCTCCCCAACCACCCAATACTCAACCGGAATATACGCCCAAGTCCAAAATCACCATACAAACCTATTAAAATCTTCAAATACTGATTTCGAGGTCGTTTACTCAAAAGTCAAACCTTCGTCAATTCTTCCAACTTAAAGCTTTCAAAATTAGAATTTTCCATCTGAATCAACTCTGAACTCCCTGAAATTCAATTCTAACTATGCGTACAAGTCATAAAACATGAAGTAAAGCTACTCAAGATCTCAAACCTGTGAACGACACACTAGAGCTCAAAATGACTGGTCAAGTCGTTACACGGTCCTTCTTGTTCTTTTGGAAATGGGATCGATAAGGTTCTCTAGTGACTTTGCATTTTTGTTGGGCGATATGCTTGCTTATCTCAATACTTTAGCCAACCTTTTCTTCTCATCATCAAAGTCTGGATTTTTGGAAACTAGGGCATTAAGTTGTGATTATGGGAATAGATTCAAGGTTTTGTTGCTTTTGATGTTTTTGGGTAAACATATGCTTGCTCTGGTACATTGGCTTTTGGAATTATAAAACTTGTGAGTGTAAGAGCCTAGCCTGTAGCTTAGCATTTTTAACTTTAATGTTAAGGACTACATGATTTCTTTAGCCAATGCAGTCTAAGTTTCTAAAACGGCAAATGGTCAAATATATCCCTGTACTATCAAATATTGTTTAAATATATACTCCATTTCACTATCGGTCCAATTAACACCCTACCGTTATACTATGAACATATTTACCCTTAATTTTGACGGAGCACCACGTGACAGCTCAGGAACGAATGACCCACCCCCAATTTTAAATACCCGGTTCAGATTAAAATTCACCCTTATTTTTAACCCAAAACCCGACCCATTACCCTCCAAATATCTTTATTTTATTATTATTTATTTTATTTTCAACCTTCTCTTTCTTCTTCATCGAAACACCCTACCGCCTTCACATTAAACCCAAAATCAAAAATCAAAAAACAACCATCTTATTCATCTTTAAAAATTGGTTCCATCAATTTTTTTTAGTTAAACTTAAAGTTACAATCTTATGAACAATGTTATGAAAAAGAAAAAGGGAAAAAAGCTTCCAACAATTTGACGAACGCAAGAAGAAATAAAAATAAATTGACATAAAGTAGTGAACAATTAGGAGTTTTCATAAAAAAAGACAAGCAACCGAGAGAAACCCATTTCCTACTACTACGATCTGATCTCATACTACTAAGATCTTCATTTCATATTAAGATCTTATACTCCATTCCCTACTAATACAATTTGAATATCTGATTATTATCTATTCCTTTTCTCCATTTCTCAATCATCAAATATCTCGATGTTCATTCAGCTAATAAAGAACTCATTTCATGACTTCAAGAACCATTAAAGAACAGATAAATGAAGATAATGAGTAATAAGAGTATTCACTTAGTTTATTCGCATCTCTGTTCTACAATACAACAAAATTTAATAGATCCATAAAAAATATAACAAAAACAACACAAGTTATCAATTTAAAATAGAGAAGTTAATCCTAAAACTTTTGCTGAAGAATATTTCAGATTTGAAAACTTAAATCTTAAGAAAGAAGTCGAGAAACATTGAAGAATTAATCACATTAGGTATAAAGTAAAAGAAAGTTTCTGAGATTAAGAAGATGATAGAAAAAAGATGGTAATGGGTTAAAAACAAGGGTCGGGTATTTAAAATTGGGGGTGGGTCATTCGTTCCTGATCTTCCACGTGGCGCTCCGTCAAAATTAAGGGTAAATATGTTTCATAGTATAATGGTAGGGTGTTAATTGGACCAATAGTGAAACGGAGGATATATTTAAACAATATTTGATAGTACATGGATATATTTGACCCTTTTCCGTTTTTAAAACTTGCATGAATTACCAAGTTACAACTTATTTGGCTAAATAAGAATGCATTGTTGCCTAGGATTATAAATTGTATTTTAAATATCCTAAAGACTTCACATGACTAGAATTTACAACAACCTAGTAAATTGTTTCCAAAGAACAAAGTAGCCTCACGAAGTAAGCCCAAAGTTGACCGTAACTTTAGAAATATGGTTCCAGTTCTCTGCTAATGAAAGTAACTTTGTAAGTCATTCTTATTATCATAATGTTTCTGGTTTCCTCCAAAACAAGTGATGCTTTGGTTCAGATTTTCTTTTCAAAGTCTGTAAAAATAATTGGGTTCCATAGCCTGTTGTTCTTTCACTTTCTGTCGAATTTAGTTGCTATGATATTTGAAAGTTATTGAGAACTTTTTGGAAGCTAACTACTTGTGTTCTTAACTGTGTTTCTATAAAATATGCACCTAATTAGCTCCTGAATGTTAGTTTTTTAGTTTAAATATTCAGGACATTTCAGAAAAATAGTTCTAATGTTTACCTTCTATTTCGTTCTTTGTAGTGTGCTAATGGAAGGACGTCGATTTTTCGAGTTTGGTGTAATTTGATGAGTTATTGGAAAGGAGATTTTCAGTATAAAAATATAAAAAAGTTTCTTGTCGAACGCACAATGGAAGAAGTTGAAAGATGGTGTTTTTGGAAACTTTTTCCGGCTGGAAGGTGTTAAATTCTATGGCAAACTAATTCATTGTGTGTTGCTTTTTGAAATTTTGTAAGCAATGATAATAATTCAATGGCATTCAAGGTTTTTGATCATGAAGTTAAGGTTACACGTGAAGCCTTCCAGATAATTACTGGGTTGAAATGTTCTTCTTCAGAGAACTTCAACTTTTTGAGTGAAAGAGAGAATAAGCTTTCCAAATTTTACTTCCTTGGTAAGGATATAATTGAGTTAGGGATTTGTGGCATCTTATTACTAGTCACCATCTAGTACAACTATATCATTTGTAGACAGCGACAACGATGCAGTGAAGTTGGCAATAATTTATTTTGTTGAATCTGTGTTGATGGTTAAGCGCAACAATAGAAATGTGTCTGAGAAGATAATGAAAATCATTGATGATGATTAACTCTGTTTTTCTTTCAATTGGGGCTCTATTTGTTAACAAAAGTTAATTAACTCACTAAAGAGTTGCTTGAAACCCAAACAAAATACTTCAGACGATGAGAATGAGAATGAGAAAGAGAAAGAGAAAGAAAAAGAAAAAGAAAAAGAAAAAGAAAAGGACACTTATACTTTACTTGGATTCCCTTTTGCCTTATGTGTTTGGATTATGGAAGTATTCCCAGATTTCCAGTAAAAAAAGTTTGTGAACTTCAAAGAATGCGGGTTCTTAGGATGCTATGTTATTCAGATATGAAATCTCGCATTATGAGAGCCTATGTAAATACTACTTCCATAATGAAGAAGTAAGTTAATAGTATTGATGGATATCTTTTTGTCTGTGTGTTTTGGTTCTAAATACTTCCTGTCACGACCCAAAATCCATTAAAAGTCATGATGGTACCTAACACTACTGTCAGGCAAGCCAATAATTAAATAATTAACTTCATTACTCATTTTAGTATTTATGAAATTGTAATTTCCTTCAATTAAATAGCAAGGGATAAAATTTACAGAGTAATTGACAGTATTTTTACAACTTTAATACTGAACAACCTATAAGCACCTCCCAAACCCGGTGTCACGAGTGTATGAGCATCAACTAGGAAATACAGTAAAATACTACATCTATCTGTGATACAATTACATAGGAGTGTGTGAATAACTCGGATGGAGACTCTGTATGTGTTGTGGATTCGTAACATAGAATGCAGCTCACCTAAGTTCCCGCAATTACCTCACCCCACAAGGCCACTAGACATATATGCACCTGCACAAAAAATGCAGCAAATGTAGTATGAGTACGTAAATCAACGCGTACCCAGTAA
Source organism: Nicotiana paniculata (assembly GCA_005239505.1). NCBI lineage: Eukaryota > Viridiplantae > Streptophyta > Magnoliopsida > Solanales > Solanaceae > Nicotiana > Nicotiana paniculata. Next base: position 22,581 of record MDKI01121245.1, read on the forward strand.
GTATCCAGTCTAACCTCGAAGAGGTAGTGACGAGGGGTCGACTCCTACACTTAATATGGGCTAACCATAAAATATCAATATTATAATTAAGCATGGGTTATGTTGAAACAACTGAAAACTCAAGAACGAGAGAATAAATAAACAATTCTTCTACTAATATGAATTCCCGAATTTATTATCGTCATTTAACACTTTATATTTCAAGCCAATGAAGCAATATCATTTATTATTAACTTCAAAGATTTATCATGCACAAATCATGCCGAGGTCGTACGACCCGATCCAACATAAAATATTTAAATTGTACACTGCCGAGAGTCGAACAACACGAACCATAGATGCATCTATCTGCTACCGAGGCATTCGACCCACTCCACAAAAAGAGAAAATACATTAAAACAACCAATTCAAGATTTTAAGGGGCAAATATTCAAATAATTACTAATTTTCATTGACGGTCAAGTAAATGAAGTTTAACCAGTCATGATTCCTTTGTCAAGTTTCAATATGATTTAAGCAAGTAAATTAATATGTAGGGTGAAAACATCGCAAGTATAACATGATATGTCCTAGACTACCCGGACATAAGCACAATTAGTAGCCACGTACGGACTCTCGTCACCTCGTGCGTACGTAGCCCTCATAAATAGGAGCACATAATAATTTGATAACCTATGGGGTTAATTCCCTCTTACAAGGCTAGAAAAGAGACTTACCTCGCTCCGAAATTCCAACCGGCTCCAAAGCCTTTCCAACAACTCAAACCGATTCCCATTGCTCCAAAACTAGTTAATAAATGTGCAAATCCATAAATATATACTCTAATACTCGTTATAATTCAATTTATAACAATTCCCAACTCTGCTCGAAAAGTTGATAAAGTCACCCTCGGGTCCACCTGTCCCGATTTCGAAAATTTTCGAAGATAATCTTTACCCATAACATTACGAACTCAAATATATGATTTATTCCCAATTCCAATCCCAAACTCGTGGTCAAAATCCAAAAATACTAATTTCTAAGTTTTCTACCAAAATCTCCCAATTTCCACTAATTTCCATGTTTAAATCCTTATAGAATCCATATATTTAACTTGTAATAGATGAGAATCACTTACCTTGTGTTGCTTGATGAAAATCCCTCCTTGAAGCTCTCCAAAAATTACCCCAACCAAGCTCCAAAAATCCCAAAATGAAAATAATGAAATGACCATTTTTTGTTCTTTATGTTTCTGCCCAGTTCCGCTTTTGCAGAAAGGATTGCCGTATCTACGGCCTCGCTTCTGCGAGAAAAACCTCGCTTCTGCGGTTCTGCTGCCCAGTCGACTCCATCACTCCTGCGTTCCAGGCACCTTACCTGCGCCGATGCAGGTGCGCATTTTCTTCCGCTTCTTCAACCAAAGGCCAGCCCTGCCGATGTCTCTTCTGCGATGACTGCCTCGCTTATGCGAGGCCGCTTCTGCGATGAAGCTTCCACAGAAGCGGTTGCACTAGCAACTAGAATTCTCCAACTTCTCCTTTAGTCCAAAATTCAATCCGTTAACCACCCGGAATCCACACGAGGCCCTAGGGACCTCAACCACTTATATCAACGCGTCCCAAAACACATTACAGACTTAGTCGAGGCCTCAAATCATGTCAAACAACATTGAAATTACGAATCACACCTTGAATCAAACTTATAAATTTCCAAACTTCAAAATTCTATATCTCGTGCCGAAACATATCAAATCAATCCGGAATGACTTCAAATTTTGCACACAAATCATAATTGACATTATGGACCTACTCCTACTTTCGGAATCGGAATCCGATCAAAAAGTCCACTCCCGGTCAAACTTACAAAAATCTTTAACTTCCAGCTTTCGCCAAATGACCCCAAAATAACCTACGGACCTCCAAATCTACATCCGGACGCGGTCCTTAGACCAAAATCACCATACGGAGCTATTCCTAAGCTCGGAATCCCAAACGGACATCGATAACATTAAAATACATTTCAACCCCAAATTTATGAAATTCTTCCAAAATGCCAACTTTCCATAATGAGCTCCAAAATGCTCCCGGGTCACCTAAAACCCGATTCGTACATACCCCTAAGTCTGAAATCATCATACGAGTCTACTGGAACTTTCTTATCCCAATTCCGAGGTCGTTTACTCAAAAGTCCAACCTTAGCCAATTCTTCCAACTTAAAGCTTCCGAAATGAGATTTTTCTTTGCAAATAACTCATAACTTCTCGAAATTCAATTCCGACCACACGTACAACTCATAATACCTGAAGTGAATCTACTCATGGACTCAAACCTCCAAACGACGCGCTAGAGCTCAAAATGATCGATCGGGTCATTACATTCTCCCCCACTTAAACATACGTTCGTCCTCGAACGTTTAAGAACTGCTCCAGAGTTTGCCGAAATCATTGTTTAACCCCTTGAGCACCTATCCGTGCTACCACAACCCAGTTGAGCACATTAGCTTGAGCCAGTCTGAAGATTGTCCCATTTATTTAGTCAAAAAGCTTTAGAGACGGATTCCAACATTCGAAATTCCGCACCAGGACAGATTCCAACATACGAATGTTGTATCAATCATTAACACTATACCAAACATGATTGTATACCCTTACTGCATTCACACCATGCGCATAATTCACATGACCATAATAACATCCTTTGACAACAGTAGCCACAATTCCACGAATCTGATGCCCACAACACACCTCACGACACATATAAGTCCTGTTCCAACTCTTGCAATACTGCCACGACGGAAGAGATGTGTAGAAATTCATAACCAACTGCCAAGTCAACAAATCATTGAGTTTCTCCCCTTGACAAGAACAATTACTTCATTATGAACCAAATAATGATATTTGCTCTTTAATATGCCTCATATAAATCCGATCGCACTGATCCCAGGTCCAAAAATCTCGTCTCACCCAGTACAAGTCGTTCCGGTAATAAGCCACCATAAACACTACCAAAAGTCTCATATGATGCCACCATGTGCCAGCAAGCCACAAACTCGAATGTGATACATAAGGAAAATGAACTTTGGAAAGAACTACTCCATGTAACTAATTAAACAACCGAAAATGTGTTATGAACCTTCCTCAGAACATGACAAACAAGACACACAAGAATAGATATGGGGATTTATACTCAACATCACACTATTGCAGCGTGCAACCCAATCCACACATGATACTATTGCGGCACGCAACCCGATCCAACCATGTTACCTATGGCAGTGTGCCACCCGATCCAAACAACATACCCGTGGCAGCGTGCCACCCGATCCACACATAATAATCTATAAGGAAATACTTACCGAGCTAGAATGCTCATTACTACGGAATACCCGAATGCGGACCACAAGCACGCCAAGTGCACAATACCATCCCTGGGGAGACAAACAATGCCATACGCTACAAAACCCAAGCACGACTAAGGTGCAATGAATGACCTGCATCTCGAGAGACATCCTGCTCATATAACACCGCAAGCTACACAGGACCACAACACGTGTGAATAATCAACACCTCTCACAACCCACATGACACAATATAATATTACATGAAATAGCTGACGAAGATAACATTCAACGGTCGAATAATCCTCCATATGGAATGCTATGCTGAATGAACACATCCAGGCTGGTGTAGAGTACACATCCACATTTGGACCCATCAATGGACCTCAAACCGATTCTGATCATACCATGCTTGGAAAATAGCCTGTCAAGGACTCACAATGACCTATTCACGACATATAAGGACAACCATCAAATCTGGAACAAACTCACATGGTCCACAGCCCAAGGAATAGAATGCCTTTCATGCATAAAAGCTCGCACTTGCGATATTACCATAACCTTCATATTTGGTTTCAATCTTTAACAATCAAGTGATTGACATGTCACACTTATACAAATCTCCCCGTGGGGAATACTCCCACGACCATTCTATTCAGGTAGTAAGGTCTGCATATCCATACCACCAACCATTCTAATTCTGTAAAGTGAATAAAAAATTCGCAAATAGATACACAAAGCCTCTCCCACATGACACCAATCTCAGGTGACGCTAAAGACGATGCCAGCTTACTCTAAACATCTGAATTCTTTCCTGCTCATCCGATCTTGTGACATTCTTGTCAACACCGAACCGCAACCTTGATCCTCAATTTCCATTTCCCATGCCGCTCACTACACCTATCCTACCTATACATGAGAGCATAAGAATTTCATCATAACTCGTGAACCACTTATAGCATAAACACTCCGTCATATAGAAGCCTTTCACTTAGCTCATTTATGGAAAACCATTGCAACATGCGACCGAATTCCCATAATCGCAGAAAATACAAACCTCAAGTTGTGGTCTAAACCACCATGACTCCTCCGGGATCCGTCTATACATAACATGCCATAATACTCGAATACCTCCAAATAAAATCAATTACGGCAGCCGTCAAGCCTCGCACGTTCCACCCCAATCACCTGTAAAACTTAACACGCTGAATGAACTGATCATTGACACCATCATACTGATTCAACCATTGCTAACCGATCTGACTTCTTCTAATTTACTCCGGTATTGCCTTAGAAATAATAATTTCGACATTCAAAATATGAAGGACCCAATCCGCACTCATCCAGAAGGACTTTATTTCACGAGACCACGTTGTCTCAAAACCCACAAACCATCTCATACCCTCCTTATGCGCACATTCACATGTTCAACTTGTACACCCATTCTGATAATTTCTTTATGAATTCAAAGTTATTTTCTCCCATTCCTCCAATGCTACGCCATAGACTGATAATAACATAGAATACTCCAAGCCCCTTTTCAACACTGCAAAAGCTCTATACTTATCCATACCACGAACTCGAAATCCTTAGGAACCATACTTAAATTTGAATCCACTAGGACCGTTGTTGAGAGTCACCCACTCTGACTTGTTGCCAAATATGATCAAACTCCATATGAACACCCCATCAAGGAGATACTAACTGAATTCCTTTCCTTGTACATCACATCCACACAAACATAAACTTTTAGTCTTCCCAAAACATGAACATGAATCAATAAGACCCAAATATAGCACGCATTCCTCAAATCATTAGCTCGAATTACCACTGATTTTTTTCCTTAATCATAATGACCCAACAATACACCGTTGACCAGAAACCGCACAAGCAGACAACCACACAATCCAACCCTAGATGGTGGGCCCCCCCTACTTAGCTTGAAGCTACCATTTCTTAACTCTGGAACCCACCAAGATTCCTCCTTCACAATTACCATGATATCGCACAATCAACTCCTCGAGTTCTCGAGATATTTCTATTAGACATTTCATGAACATTCTGAATCACTAGCCACATTCACATATTCAACCTCTTACCGGATAGCCAGTAGAATTCTTCGTAGAAGCTTCATCAACACCACGCAACCGCTAACGTGATCATAAGAGATAATCCACCTATGGAAATTCCATGCTGGTATCTTCCAACGATGCTGCACTAGGTGCAATACTACGAAATCAATAAATCCTCTTGAGCCCGTGCTCACTCACCAGCTGTACAAGTCCGTTCAGTCCTTATTTGACATCAACTAAAAGCATGACAATACATTCCAGTCCGAAGTCATGTTAAATTTCCATTCGTATCAAGCAAACTCCTCTCTGTCGTATCCAATATTCCTCAGTATATTAGCCAACATTCCACATTAAGTCCATAGACCTAGTCACTATCCACCATGAATCAATTTACTCCAACTTTCCTCAAGTCATGTGGCTATCGTACCGCAGAATTGTCACGACCCAAACATCCCTCCAAACCACGTCGTGACGGCATCTAGTCTCTACGACTAGGTAAGCCTAGCAATTCACAAACAAAGTTTGACTTCAAATTCGCAATAGATACTAAATAAACAAAACGATGCCGATCGACATGTACAATAACCAAACTCTTCTTACACAACTTTCCCAAAACCCGGAATGTCATGAGTCACAAGATATAGAAAGTAAATAACATCTCTATACACCGGAGTCTAGTAAAAACAAATACAGAAAAGTGTTTGACTCGGGGAAGAATAGAAGGGGACTCCGAGGTCTGCAAACCCGGAAGATATACCTTGAAGTCTCCGACAGCTGCCTCGAACTCACGGATATTGCGGCTGATAACAAACACCTGAATCTGCACACAAAATATGTGCAAAAGAGTAGCATGAGAACACCACAATTGATACCCAGTAAGTGCCCAACCTAACCTCGGTCGAGTAGTGATGAGGTCAGGTCAGGCCCACTTTTATTTAATAGTAGAAAACAACAGAATAAGCAGTATAAGAAGAGACTAGAGTTCAACAAGGAAAACACAATGAATTAACAGAAACAGTACACGGAAATAAGCAACAGGGGATCTCCCGAGATACCTCTCATTGTACCAAAAACAAATATGCATGGAGAACTCCCGAGGTACCACCTCGTAGTCTCAAAAGTAAATGTGCAGGGAGAACTCCCGAGGTACTTCCTCGTAGTCTCAAAAGTAAATGTGCAGGGGGGATCTCCCAGGATACCGTCCCATAGCCCCAAAGTAAATATGCAGGGGGATATCCTGGGATACCGTCCTGTAGTCCCAAAGTAAATACACAGTGCAATCAATTACAACTATAAGTAAAGCAAGAGAATCTACAGTCTAGACTAGGTACAAGTCAGGAAAAGAAGCAGGAAATTGATAGGCATGTTGCAAGGAGTTAAATTAAGCAATTAAGGCACGTAGACATGTTATTCTAAGCTAACAGGGTAACTACGCATTCTAGTATGTTCATTTAAGGTAAAAGCAGGAATTTACTCGGTAAAAAATAGGTTTTTCAATAAATAGCCGGTGTACGCACTCGTCACCTCGCGTACACGACGCTCACATAATAAAATCAGTACCAAATCCTAAGGAGAATTTCCCCCCCACAAGGTTAGGCAAGCCACTTACCTCGAATCAATCTCAATCAATCGATAACAATGCTCTTCCCATGAATATCCGACTCCGAATGGCCCGAATCTAGCCAAAACCAAGTACATACCATAAATATAGCTATAAGAAACTAATTTAGTCAATGAAATCTAAGCTAAAGCGAGAAATTAGGAAATTCGTCCCAAAAATCCTCCTGGGCCACGTCTCAGAATCGGGTAAAAGTCACAAAATACAAACAACCATTCACTTACGAGTCTAACCATACAAGAATCACTCGAATCCAACCTCAAATCTCCTTCCAAAACTTGAAATTATGGCCTATGAAGTTTCTACCATTTCCCCCCAAATTTCCAACTCAAATCCCTAATCAGAAGGCAAAAATAAATATTGATTCATGAAATATAGCCCAATCCGAGTTAGAACCACATATCCCAACAATTTCCTTGAAAAAGCCTCGAAAAATCGTCTCCCGCCGAGCTCTCAAACTCTCAAAATCGAAATGGGAAATCAACCCTTGAAATCCCCCTTTTCTACCCAGTAAACTCGCTTCTACGAGCCTTCAACTGCACATGCGGTACCACACCTGTGGGAAATCCATCGCAGGTTCGAAAACAACTTAAATGGCTGGGACCGCATTTGTGAGCATTAGGCCGCACCTGCGAGCCCGCTCCTGCAGTTGGACTTCCGCATCTGCGGCCCCTGCCCAGGCCGCCCATACTTCTCCTGCGCCCATCTTTCCGCATCTGCAGATGCGACTCCCATTTAGCACCTGTGCTCATAGACTTTTTTGACCAAGATTGCACCTGCACCCTTCACTCCGCACGTGCGACAACAAATTTTAGAAATTGCATAAGTTTAATATTTCATCTGTTAAGTATCCGAAACACACCCAAGCCCCCTGGACCTCGACCAAACATACCAACCAGTCCTAAAACACCATACGGATGTATTCGAGCCCTCAAATTACATCAAATAATGCTAAAAACACAAGTCACCCTCCGATTCAAACTTAAAGAACTTGAAACTTCCAAATTCGACAACCGATGCCGAAACCTACCAAATCGAAAAGTCCACTATTGGTCAAAATCTCCAAAACTTTAACTTTCGCCATTTCAAGCCTAAATGATCTACAGACCTCCAAAACACAATCCAGACACGCGCTTAAGTCCAAAATCACCCAACGGAGCTAACGAATCGACATAACTCCATTCCGGAGTCATCTTCACACAGTTCCGACTACGGTTAAAATCCTAAGAGTTAAGCTTCCATTTAGGGACCAAGTGTCCCAAAACACTCCGAAACCATGACCAACACCTCCTGACAAGACACATAAGCATAAAAAGACACGGGGAAAGCAGTATATAGGGGATCAGAGCTATAACTTTCAAAATGACCGGCTGAGTCGTTACATCCTCCCCCTCTTAAAATAATCGTTTGTCCTCGAACGAGTATAGAGACATACCTGAAGCGGTGAAAAGATGGGGATATCGGCTGCGCATATCCTGCTCGTTCTCCCATGTCGCCTCCTCGACTGGCTGACCCCTCCACTGCACCTTCCCGGAAGCAATGTTCTTTGACCTTAGCTTTCTGACATGCCTGTCCATAATAGCCACTGGCTCCTTAACATAAAATAGATCCTTGTCCACCTAAACTTAGCTGAAATCCAACACATGAGCCAAATCACTGTGATACTTCCAAAGCATAGAAACATGGAATACCGGATGAACCCCTGCTAGGATGGGAGGTACGACAATCTCATAAGCAACCTCCCCAACACGCCGCAACACCTCAAAAGGACCAATGTACCTTGGGATCAACTTTCCCTTCTTTTAAAACCTCATAACGCCCTTCATAGGCAATACCCGGAGCAAGACCCGCCCTCGAACCATGAACGCTACATCGCGAACCTTCCGGTCAGCATAACTCTTCTGTCTGGATTGGGCTGTGCGAAGTCGATCCTGATTCACCTTCACCTTATCTAGGGAATCCTGGACCAAACTTGTACCAATAATTTGGCCTCGCCCGACTCGAACCAACCCACTGGGAACCGACACTGTCTACCATACAGATCCTCATACAGTGCCATCTGTATGCTCGACTGATAACTGTTGTTGTAGGAAAACTTCGCAAGTGGCAAGTACTGATCCCACGACCCTCCAAACTCCATCACACACGCATGGAGCATAGCTTCTATATCTGAATAGTGTGCTCGGACTGTCCGTCCGTCCGAGGGTGAAATACTGTGCTCAGCTCCACTTGAGTACCCAACTCATGTTGTACGGCCCTCCAGAACCGTGATGTAAACTGCATACACGGTCAGAGATGATAGATACTGATACGCCATGAAGCCTGATGATCTCGCGGATGTAGATTCAAGCCAGCTGCTCGAAAGAATATGTAGTTATCACATGAATGAAATGAGCTGACTTGGCCAGCCTATCCACAATCACCCAAACCGCAAACCTTCACTGAGTCCATGGGAGTCTAACCACGAAATCCATAGTGATCCGCTCCCATTTCCACTCCGAAATCTCTAACTTCTGAAGCAACACATCCGGTCGCTGATGCTTATACTTCACCTGCTGGAAATTTAGGCACCGATCCACATACTCCACTATGTCCTTATTCATCCTCCTCCACCAGTAATGATGCCTCAAGTCCTGATACATCTTCGCGGAACCCAGATGAATGGAGTACCACGAGCTATGAGTCTCCTGAAGAATCAAATCACGCAAACCATCTATATTAGGCACATATAGCCTACTCTGCATCCGCAATGCACCATTATCCCCGATAGTGACCTCCTTAGCATCACCGGGCTAGACCGTGTCCTTAAGGACAAGTAGATGGGGGTCATCATACTGACGCTCGCTGATACGATCATCAAGAGAAGACCGAGAGACCACACAAGCCAATACTCGACTCGCCTAAAAAATATCCAATCTCACAAACTGGTTGGCTAAGGCCTGAACATCCAATGCCAATGGCCTCTCTGCAGCTGGAAGATATGCAAAACTACCCAAACTCTCCCTGGTGACGCAAAGCATCGGCCACCACGTTAGCCTTCCTTGGGTGCTACAGAATAATGATAGCATAGTCCTTAAGTATCTCCAACCACCTCCGCTGACACAAATTAAGATCCTTTTGCTTGAACAGATGGTTCAAACTCCGATGATCGGTGTAAATCTCACAAGGAAGACCGTACAAATAGTGCCGCCAAATCTTTAAGGCATGAACAATAACTGCTAACTCAAGGTCGTGGACATGATTGTTCTTTTCATGTACCTTCAGTTGTCTGGACGCGTAGGCAATCACCTTACCATCCTGCATCAACATTGCGCCCAGACCAATCCGCGACGCATCACAATATACAGTATAGGACCCCGAACCTGTAGGCAATACCAATACTGGGGCTGTAGTCAAAGTTGTCTTGAGTTTCTTAAAGCTCTCCTCACACTCCGTTGTCCATCGGAATGGAGCACCCTTCTGAGTCAGCCTGGTCATAGTTGATGCAATAGATTAGAACCCCTCTACAAAATGACGTTAATACCCGTCAAGCCAAGAAAACTATGGATCTCCATAACTGATGACGGTCTAGGCCAACTCTACACTTCCTCCACCTTCTTCGGATCTACCTTGATCCCATCACTCGATACTACATGACCCAAGAATGCCACTGAGTCTAGCCAAAATTCACACTTTGAAAATTTTGCATATAACTTCTTTTTTCTCAAAGTCTGAAGCACAGTACTCAGGTGCTACTCATGATCCTCCCGCGTCCAGGAGTACACCAGAATGTCGTCAATAAACACAATGACAAAGGAGTCAAGATAAGGCCGGGACACAATGTGCATCAAATGCATAAAAGCATCTGGGTCATTGGTCAGCCAAAAAGACATAACAAGAAACTCATAGTGACCATATCGGGTCCTGAAATAGTCTTCGGGATATCTGGCCTCCAAATCTTCAATGATGATAACCTGAATGTAAGTCAATCTTGGAAAACACCCTGGCACCCTGTAAGTGATCAAATAAGTCATTAATGCGAGGCAAGGGATACCTTCTTCACTGTTACTTTGTTAAGCTGGCGATAATCAATACACATATGCATAAAACCATCCAAAGTGACACACTGTGCCTAATGAAGCCCTTATCAAGCAACTCTTGCAACTGCTCCTTCAACTCCTTCAACTCAGGAGGAGACATACGGTATGGAGGAATAGATATGGGTTGAATGCCCGATAACAAATCAATGTCGAAATAAATATCTCTATCGGGCGACATGCCCGGAAGATCAGCTGGAAACACATTCGGGAAGTCCCTCACTACTGGAACTGACTCAAGACATCTCTCACATAAGCTAAATACGCGTCACACCCCTTCAAAACCATTCGTTGAGCCTTAAGAAATGAAATAACTCTACTGCGAGTATACTCTAAGGTACCCCTCCACTCTAATCGCGGTAAGCCTGGCATAGCCAGGGTCACGGTCTTAGTGTGACAATTAAGAATAGCATAATGGGGAGACAACCAGTCCATGCCCAAGATAACATCAAAGTCTACCATGCTGAGTAATAATATATCGGCTCTAGTCTCAAAACCACTAAGAGCAATGAAACACGACCAATACACATGGTCCACCACAAGAGAATCTCCCACAGGAGTAGACACATAAATAGGGAAACTCAAAGAATCCCGAAATATGCTCAAATGTGGGGCAAAATAAGAGGACACATAGGAATACATAGATCATGGGTCAAATAATATCGATACATCTCTTTGATAGACTGGAATAATACCTGTAATGACAGAGTCAGAAGAAACTGCCTGTGTACGAGCCGGAAGAGCATGATACTTGGCCTGGCCTCCCCCTCTAGGGAAAACTTGACCTCCCCGACCTCTACCTCAAGCTGGCTGAGCAGGTGGGGCGGTAACTGGTGCTGGAATAATAGACTGAGGACCCGGTGGAGCACGTGGTGGCTGAGAAGTCTGTGGAGGTGCACCCCTCCTGAGCCTAGGAAAATCCCTCACCATATGGCGGGTGTCGCCACACTCAAAACAACCTATCGGAGGGGGTGGATGCTGTGACTGACTCGGGCCAGATCTGCTAGGCTGGCCTCTAAAAGCACCCTAAACAGGAGGCACATTAGATAGCGGCAGTGCATAATAAGGCTCCTGGGGCCTAGAAGGGACTGGAACACCACTGGAGGATGGAAGATATGAATGAAAAGGGAGACTCACATAACCCCTACCATGTCGAACTGCGGCTGGGGCATGAGTAACACTGTAAATGCTAGACCCTCGAGACCTCTTGGCCTCTCTCTCTTCTCTGTCCCGGGCAAGCATACCCTCCAATCTCTCGGCAATACTCACAATCTGCTGATAGGAAATATCCATCTCAAACTCCCTGGCCATACTGATCCGGTTACTGGGGTGGAGTCCCTCAATAAAATGACGAACCCTCTCCCGAACTGTGGCAACCAAGGCCGGTGCATGTCGGGCCAAATCACTGAAACATACTACATACTCTGACACAGTCATAACACCCTGGCATAACTGCTCAAACTCTATGCGCCATGAATACCTGAGGCTCTGAGGGACATACTCTCTCAAAAATATGTCCGAGAAATTAGTCCATGTAAGTGAGGCTGCCTCTTCCAGGCTACTCAACTCATAAGCATGCCACCACTGATAGGCTGCTCCTCTAAGCTGTAAGGTGGTAAGAGAAACCCCACTCGTCTCCTCTACGCCCATAATACGGAGAATACGATAACACTCATCCAAAAAACCCTGAGCATCATCTGTAGCAAATACGCTAAAGGTAGGTGGGTGGTACTTCTTGTACCTCTCAACTCTGAGATGCTCCATCTCGGAAGCAGCTGTCCTAGTCTCGTGCTGAACCGGAGCTATCAACTGCATAGGGATGAGCCCTGGGGCCTGATCAACCTGTACCGTCTGCTCAGGAGTACGGGCTACGGGAGTCTGTGACCCTCCCCGGCCTGAGATGTAGCGGGAGCTAATAGGATCAATCCAGCCTAAGCTAGGTTGCTGAACATGCTCATGAACTAGGGTAGAGTCTCCTGGAGGGCTGGTGCAACAAAAGGAACCTCCAGTGCCTGACCTCCAGCTGGAGCTGCTGGGGGCTCCTCTGTCGTAGCTCACATAGGTGCTCTGGATGCATCGCATGGTCGTCCTCCACCCCAACCCCGACCTCTGGCGGCTCTAGCAGGGGGCGTGAATGCTTGGTCGTCAGATCTCCCGATACGGGTCCTCACCATCTATGAGAAAGAATATAATAGAGAAGTTAATAATTTGATGCTAATAACTCGCATGACAGGGAATCAAAAGAAGTATGATTGTTCCTAACAGTTCCATAGCCTCTCGAAGATGAGTATGGATGTCTCCGTACTGATCCGCGAGACTCTAATTGTCACGATCCAAACCTATAGGCCGCGACGGGCACCTGATACCTTACTCAACCGAGTACCAATATAACATATCATTCTTATCGTACCTTCACTGGAAAATGGGCCAAACGGTCCTTCATGGGCTAACCATAGTGAACATGGGGGAGTACTCAATATAGGACGTCCCAACCTGATATAAAAACTTACACATGTGACATAGGGGCCTATAAGGCCAACATGATCATTTGTAAACTCAAAACATAGGCCGACAAGGCCATACAAATATCCGTATACATGACATCTGTCTACAAGCATCTAAGAGTACATAAGTATCATAAAGGTCGGAACTGAGCCCCACTATACCAATCAATACATGTCCTAATTATACTGACCAAATAAGCAACTTCGGAACAAATGGAGCGCACCAACATCTTCCGCTGAGCTAATAGCCTACTTGGTGGACTCTCGACATGTCTATCGGGACCTGCATGCATGAAACGTAGCGTCCCAGGCAAAAGGGACATCAGTACAAATAATGTACCGAGTATGTAAGGAATGAAAATCAGTAAATAATAGACATGAGAGAAACATGGAGTAGAAGACTCGACATGTAAGTCTGAATAGCTCTGTGAATCATTTAATATTTAAAATGTCATGCATATGCGTATGAATGCCATACCATGCATAGGTATATCTATACATAACATCATCAAGCCTCTAAGGGCATCCCATCATATCATCTCGTCCACTGTGAGTCAGGTGGTGGTGCGTATATAACGCCGTAACCTTTTCCCATATCCCATATACATATATACACGTATATAAAGTCGTCTGGTCACAGATCAATGTACATGTATAAATTAATGCAATGCATGAGAAGTACGTTAATAAAATCTCTCGGAACGTCATAAGACCATTATACCTCTGATTAATATCATGAAACAAACTTTATCAACTGCGTTTTTTCTGAGACCCATGAACAAGCGATAGAATAATAAGACATATGGGAGTTCAAGAACATAGACATCTCTAATACTTCTATGAATAGAGTCATTTATGGAATTTGTGCATTTGCTCGTTTCGTTCGTGTCGTATAGATCATGTCAAAAAGAAAGAAGGGATAGCCTTAACATACCTGAGCTGATTTCTTGAAAATTCCTCTAATACATGTCAATTTCGACAACACGTAATGCCGGATGGAAGTAGGGGAAATCCGTATGATATTCTTGAGAAAAATTACACTGTACTCCCTTAGAATCGCAAAATCCCGTTGCTATTACGCAGAATAATTTCGTATGAATTTTTTTTTGATTGAGATCGTTACTTGCTGAATTCTTAGCCACCTATCTTAATTTAATCCACCTCTATTTGTGAATTTAGAGGTCTTATACCTTAGTGGGTTTGGGCCCCACTAAGGTGATGACTTAGCCTTAAATGTGACACCTTATAAAGTGAGTATAAGAGTCATCAATTGACTTTTAAGGGCTACCACATTTGGAGATATAATACTTATCCAAATATTTGGATTAATTATCCACTAATTACTTGATTAACTTGTTAATCTCCCATTAATCAATAATTAACCAATTACCTACATAATTAAGAATGATCTCAAATTACTTAAAATACTACCCACTTTTAACATATCTTATACACCTTACTATCATGGTCATGTGGTACCTTGTATGATACTAGTCCATAATTACGAGGTATTATAGCTTGGACCGTATTTTATCCCAAAATATCAAACTTCGACGAAACTCATTTCTTCGATTCTCTTACCCTCTCACCTTCACGAATTTACTTATCACTCGTTTGGAATAGCATAATTCTTATAATTTCAAAATAATCTCATTCTCGAACTTTTGTCGATTAACTTACAACGACACTTTTAACGTATGAAAATGCGGAATGTAACATCTCATTTCCGAACTTTCATTAATTTACTTATGGCGTACTTTCACGTACAAAAACATGAGGTGTAACACTAATAAACCCACTTGTGACTCACGACTCCTATGAACTTAGAGCTCTGATACCAACTTGTCATGACCCAAACATCCCTCAGAACCACGTCGTGACGTCACCTAGTCTCTACGACTAGGTAATCCTAACAATTCACAGAAAATACCAATATCGAAAAACAAAGTTTGAATTCAAATTCGTAGTAAATACTGAATAAACAAAACGATGCCGCTCGACATGTACAATAATCAAACTCTAGTTATAGAGCTTTCCCAAAACCCGGATGTCATGAGTCACAAGATATAGAAAGTAAATAACATATCTATACATCGGAGTCTAGTAAAAATAAATACAGAAGAGTGTTTGACTCGGGGAAGAATAGAAGCGGACTCCGAGGTCTGCGGACGCGACAAATATACCTTGAAGTCTCCAACAGCTGCCTCAAACTCACAGATATTGCGGCTGATAGCGAACACCTGAATCTACAGGCAAAACATGTGCATGTGAGTAGCATGAGTACACCACAATTGGTACCCAGTAAGTGCCGACCTGACCTCGTACTACTCGACCAATGTTAGGCTCAAATATATGATTTATTCCCAATTCCAAGCTCAAATTCGTGGTCAAAATCCAAAAATACCAATTTCTAGGTTTTCTACAAATATCTCCAAATTTCCACTAATTTCCATGTTTAAATCCTTATAGAATCCATGTATTTAAATTGTAATATGTTGGAATCACTTACCTTGTGTTGCTTGATGAAAATCCCTCCTTGAAGATCTCCAAAAATCGCCCCAACAAGCTCCAAAAATCCCAAAATGAAAATAATGAAATGGCCAATTTCAGTCTCTTATGTTTTTGCCCAGTTCCGCTTCTGCGGACAGGATTGACAAATCTGCGGCCTCGCTTCTACGAGAAAAAACCCGCTTCTGCGGTTCTCCTGCCCAGTTGACTCCATCGCTCCTGCGTTCCAGGCACCGCACCTGCGGTGACGCATGTGCGCAATTTTCTTCCGCTTCTGCGGCCAAATGCCAGCCCTGCCCATGTCACTTCTACGATGACTGCCTCGCTTATGCGAGGCTGCTTCTGCGATGAAGCTTCCGTAGAAGCGGTTGCACCAGCAACCGGGATTCTTCATCTTCTCCTTTAGTCCAAAATCCGATCCGTTTACCACCCGGAATCCACCCGAGGCCCTCGGGACCTCAACCACTTATACCAACGCGTCCCAGAACACATTAAAAAGTTAGTCGAGGCCTTAAATCACGCCAAATAACATCGAAACTATGAATCACACCTTGAATCAATTTCATAAATTTCCAAACTTCCAAATTCTATATCTTGTCCTGAAACATATCAAATCAATCCGGAATAACTTCAAATTTTGCACGCAAGTCATAATTGACATTACTGACCTACTCCCACTTTGAGAATCAAAATCCAACCTAGATATCAATAATTCCACTCCCGGTCAAACTTCCAAAAACCTTCAACTTCCAGCTTTCGCCAAACGACTCCAAAATGACCTACGGACCTTCAAATCCACATCCGGATGTGCTCCTAATACTAGAATCACCATACGGAGCCATTCCCAGGCTCCGAATACCAAACTAACATCGATACCTTAAAATATATTTCAACCCAAAGTTATGAAATTCTTGCTAAATGCCAACTTTCCATAATGAGCACCAAAATGCTCCCGGGTCACCCAAAACGCGATCCGGATATATGCCCAAGTGCGAAATCATCATACGAACCTACTGGAACTTTCAAATCCCAATTCTGAGGTCGTTTACTCAAAATTCCAACCTTAGCGAATTCTTCCAACTTAAAGCTTCCGAAATGAGAATTTTCTCTCCAAATTAACTCAAAACTTCCCGAAATTCAATTCCGACCACTCTTACAAGTCATAATACCTAAAGTGAAGCTACTCATGGTCTCAAACCACCGAATGACGTGCTAGATATCTAAACGACCGATCGGGTCGTTACACTTCCTTTTTCTTCTTATAAAATAGGTGTTTGAGATACTCGAGATGGTACCATTTGTTTCTTTTGAAGAAGTTGCGGAGCTTGCTAGTGTGTATGTTCAATTATCTCGATATCAAAGTTCAATGCCTTCAACACTATTTGATGAAGGCTTGCATAAAGAAATTGTTGATGTAAGTTTTCAGTCTTTGAATACCATTAATTTTTAATTTGCTTATTTTTGCTTATGAGAATTTTCTATTTGGATGGTTTTTGATTCAGAGGTTATCGGAAAAGTTGAAAAAGGATTTGCAGGCATAAAGTGTTAGAATTCATCAAAAATAAATTTATCAGGAAAAAGTATTCAAAAGAACATGAAGGTAACATGTGTTTAATTTTTGAGCTTCTAAGTTTAATTCAGAACTACATGCCCTTAATTTCTGAGCTTGTAACCCTAAGTTCAGGATTAAGTGTCCAAATTTTTTGAGCTGATACTCTAAGTTTAGGACTAAATGTACTTAATTTTTGAACTTGTTAGTCTAATTTAAGAGTAAGTGCCTTAATTTTTGAGCTTGTAACTCTAAGTTCAGGACTAAGTGTCCTTAATTATTGAACTTGTAACTCTAAGTTCAGGACTAAGTGTACTGAATTTTTAAGCTTGTAACTCTAAGTTCAGGAATGTGTCCTTAATTTTTGAACTTGAACTCTAAGTTCAGTACTAAGTGGCCTTAATTTTTGAGATTTTAACTCTAAGTTCAGGACTAAGTGTCCTTAATTTTTGAACTTGTAACTCTAAGTTCAGGACTAAGTACCCTTAAATTTTGAGCTTGTAACTCTAAGATCAAGGCTAAGTGTCGTTAATTTCTGAACTTGTAACTCTAAGTTCAGGACTAAGTGTCCTTAATTTCTGAACTTGTAACTCTAAGTTCAGGACTAAGTGTCCTGAACTTTTGAGCTTGTAACTCTAAGTTAGGGACTAAGTGTCCTTAATTTATGAGCTTGTAACTCTAATTCAGGACTAAGTGTCCTTAATTTTTGATCTTGTAACTCTAAGTTTAGGACTACTCGTCCTTAACTTTTGTGCTTGTAACTCTAAGTTCAGGACTAAGTGTCCAGAATTTTTGAGCTTGTAACTTTAAGTTTAGGACCACATGTCCTTAACTTATAAGCAACTAATATACTGATTTTCATTTTAAATACTATCTCACATGCTTTAAAGGAAAACCTAAAGTCGAAGGTTGATACTTTATTGAAGCTTCTTGAGAAACCACATGAAAGGAACAAAGAGAGAGAACCTAGTGTTCTAATTAGCAAAGATGTAGTTGATGATAAATGTGACGATAATGAAGATCATTATGAAAGCTTTTATACAGATGTGCATCTAGAAGATAAAATAGATATAGGCATCGGAATTGGGAAAGGTTAAATAGAGTTTTTGATATTGTTGTCATTGTATATTTAAATTCAATAGCGTAATGAATATTAAATGTTTTTGCGCTTAAAAATGTGTGTAGAATCTTGTGTGGAGTGGAATATCAAGATCTAAAAAATCCAAAAGAGAGAAGTGTAACAGAAATAATTTGTAAATCTGGAGCGCAATCTCAGGATGTAGAAAATCCATTGGGAACAAGTATGGGTAAGATTGTATGCAAATGTGTATAAGGAACATATGATATATCTAAACTGCTCTCCCTTAAAGACAAATTTGGAAATCAAAATGATGCTAATCAAGGTTAGATGGAATTTTGATGATCTGATGCATGTTAGTTTCGGTAAAATATTAGTAACAAGTATTAATTGTGCCATATCAACCTCTCGGCCCATACTAGCCTGAATATTGGAGTGAAACCCTGCAACAAACCTCTGCACCCTCTCTGCGTCGGTAGGAAGTATCTTAAGTGCATGGCGAGACTACTCAGAGAACCTCGCCTCATAGTCGGTCACGGGGCATTTGACCCTACTCGAGCTGCTCAAACTGATACCGCAACTCTTCCCTCTGGGAGGGTGGAATATACCTGTCCAAGAATAGGCGTGTGAAATGGTCCCAAGTCATGGGAGGAGAGCCTGTTGGTCTGCCAAGAAGATAATACTTCCACCACCTACGTGCTCTGCCCTCTAACTAAAAGGTAGTGAAATCCACCCCGTGAGACTCTAAATATGCTCATGTTGTGCAGTCTGTCCCTGAACCTATCAATGAAGTCCTGAGGATCCTCATGTCGCTCACCCCCAAAGACTTGAGGGTAAAGCCTGGTCCATCTATCCAGCAGCTTCTACGGCTCGCCGATCGCAGCTGGTCTGGGCTCAGGTACGACTGCTGCAACTGGCTGGGCTCCGCCCATGGGTTATGTGCCCGGGGTCTGATATACTGCAACTGCATGTCCAAGAGCCTGAGCAGAAGGGGTCTGTGCTCCCCCTCCCGCCTGAGATGCGGTTAGGTCTGTTGGAAACAAACCAGCCTGGGTTATAGAATCCATGAACTGTATCATACAACCTATGACTTCCTGAAAGCCTGGTGCTGTCATGAAATCGACCGGGGTTGGCTCTACCGTGGGTACCTCACCCTACTTCTCATCGATGAGATCCTCCACTGGATCTGCTGGTGGTGCAACTGGGGCAACTCTGGGATGTCCCCATCTCCTACCTCGGGCCGGTGCTCTCCCCCGGCCTCTGCCTCTAGCAATAAAGAGAGCAGCTCCTCCAGGGTTTGAAACGTCTGCCGTGCGCGTTCTCACCATCTATGAGAGAGTAAGAGAAGAAACTTAGTACACCCTCAACTGCATGATAGGACATGAATACATAGTAGTTTCCTAATACCCCATAGCCTTTCGAATATAAGTACAAACTTTTCCACACCGATCCGCAGACCCTATTAGGCCCGGCCATAACTTGTGAGACCTACATGAACCTAGTGCTATGATACCATGTTGTCACGATCCAATTCCATTTTAGGCCGTGATGGCATCCAGCTCCGCCGCCAGGCAAGCCAACAATGAGAAAACTATGTGATTTCTCTTTTTAAAGATTTTACCAAGTAATCAAACTTTCTTTAATTTTAAAAGGTGCAAGAAGTAATGGACTTAAATAAATAAGTAACATGAAAGCTAATATGGGCAAGAATGTAATACAACTCACAACAGGAAAAGTAATGGACTTACTATGGGAAAGAATATAATACAATGAAGTTCTAATTAAACAGGATATATAAAATGATTATACAACTCAGAGCAGGAAAATTAAGCAAACAATTCTTTTATTCCAAGTAGGATCCCAGGCATTTCTCTCATCTAATCCTTTGACCTTTCAAGCCCGTGAAACCATATTAAATATAAAAGGGGTTCCAATATCTTTACGTATGAATTGTGCCGAGGACGTACGACCCCAACCAAATATACACATATATATACTGTGACTTGCCGAGGGTCGAACGACCCAAACCATAGATACATTAATTAACCTGCCGAGACGAACGGCCTGCTCCTATGAGAGTAGTAGAAATTTACCCCGCTCGCGGAATATACTTGCGAAGCGGTTGAACATAGATTTTTTCAAGTCATCATAATATCCCTCAATTATTTTTCAAAATAAGAAATTCAACTAGGAACCTTTAAAATATTGAAATCCTCAACCTCCGCTTTAATCCAAACAATTAGTAAGCATAAAAAAGCAACATGATCAACAAAACTTGGTGTAAACCTAAATCTACCCATACATAAGCATGAGTAGTAGCTACACACAGACTCTCGTCACTTCGTGTGTACATAGCCTCCACAAATAGAAGTAAATATTAATTGAGTTCACCTATGGGGTTAATTCCCTCTTACAAGGTTAGAAAAGAGACTTACCTCGTGCTCAAACCCTCAATTCGATGCCGAATCAACCCAAAACTAATCAAATAGTATATAAACTAATTAATACATGCTCAAAAGTTCATATTCCAACTATTAAAGAGGTTCAACCCTAAATGTAAGGTTCCTAAAATTCATCCCCAGGCCCACGTGCCGAGATTCCGGAAATTTTCGAAGAAAGTTGTTACCCATAACCTCATGAAGTCAAATATATGTTTTTCATCAAATTCCATTACCATTTTTTTCGGTCAAATCTCATTTTTATCCAAAACCTAGGTTTTCATCTAAAACCTTGATTTCACCAATTTTTTACTTGTTAATCTACCCATAATCTATGTATATAACTCATGTTGTTTAGAAATTACTTACCTCAAAGTGCTAGGTGAAAACCCTCTTCCAAAAGCTCCAAAAATCGCCCAAGAGATGAAAGAAAATGAGTTAAGTGGTCTAAGTACCACATTTAATTCTCTGTGCACAGGTATCTGATGTCGCATTTTTGACACCTGGTTCGCAAATGCGACATATTTCTCGCAAATGCGAATCCCGGGCTTCTACTGCCAAGGTCGCAAATGCGACTAAAATGCCACAAATGCGAACACTACTGCGGTAGCAAATGCGGCTAAAGTGTCGCAAATGCGAACACTGCGCAAGGTCAAGCTTCTTCGCAGTTGCGAAGCTTTTCTCGCAAATGCGAACCATTTCTCGCAAATGGGAACCATTTCTCGCATTTGCGAGACCTGCAGCACCAACAATAAAACACCAGAAAACTGAAGTGTTTTCTCATCTTCCCGAATGTCGGAAACTCACCCGAGACCTCAGGGCTCCACACCAATCACCCGCACCAGTCTAATAACATCATACAAACTCGCTCGAGTGATCAAAACACTAAAATAACATAAAAAATCATGAATCGGAAGCCAAAACACATGGATTGACTCACGAACTCAAAAACTTCTAAAAAGACTTCCACACGTCCGATTCCTATCAAATCAACTTGGAATGATGAAAAATTTTGCGTGCAAGTCTTAAATGATATTACAGAACTATTTCCGATCTCGGAATTCCATTTGGAACTTGATATCACCAAAACCTACTCCAAACCAAATTTAAAGAATTTCAAAAACCTTCAAAGAACCAAATTTTAATATTAGGCGCCGAAACGCTCCCGGGTCATCCAAAACTCGATCCGAGCATACGCCCAAGTTCGAAATCATCATATGAACCTATTTGAACCGTCAAATTCTGATTCCGAGGTCGTTTACTCAAAATGTTGATAGAAGTCAAACTTAGCCTTTTAAGGTCAACTTAAGGAACCAAGTGTTCCGATTTCAACCGAACCCTTCCAAATATCGAACTAACCACCCCCGCAAGTCATAAAACAGTAAAAACACATACATGGAGTCTTATTTAGGGGAACGGGGTTCTAAAAAGCAAAACGACCGGTCGGGTCGTTACATTCTCCACCTCTTAAACAAATGTTCGTCCTCGAACGGGTCTAGAATCATACCTGGAGTGTTGAATAAGTGTTCGTCCTCGAACGGGTCTAGAATTAGTCCTGGAGTGTTGAATAAGTGTGGGTATCTGATCTGCATGCCCTTCTCGGACTCCCATGTCACATCCTTGACTGGTTGGCCCTTCTTTTGAACCTTTATGGCGAAAATCCTCTTGGATCTCAATTGGCGATCCTTCAATTGGCGATCCTGCCTATCAACAATGGTAACTGGCTCCTCTTCGTAACCCAGACTCTCATCTAACTGAATTTTGCTAAGTTCTAACACATGTGATAAGTCGGCATGATACCTCCGGACTATAGACACGTGGAAGACCGAGTGAACTCCTGATAAACTAGGAGGCAAAGAAAGCTCATAAGAAACCTCTCCAACTCGTCTCAACACCTCAAATGGGATTATAAACCTTGGGCTCAACTTTCCTTTCTTACCAAATCTCATGATGCCCTTCATCGGCGAGACTTTCAAGAGAACCTTCTTCCCTATCATAAATGATAAGTCACGCGCCTTCTGGTAAGCGTAACTTTTCTGTCTGGACTGTGCTGTGCGAAGTCATTCCTGAATCAACTTTACCTTTTCCAAGGTATACTTCACCAAATCAGTACGATATAACTTAGCCTCGCCGGGCTCAAACCACCCGATGGGGGAACGACATCGTCGACCATATAAAGCCTCAAATGGAGCCATCTCGATGCTGGACTGGTAACTGTTGTTGTAAGCAAACTCGGTTAAAGGCAAGAACCAATCCCACTGTCCCCCAAAGTCAATCACATATGCTCTGAGCATGTCCTCCAAGATCTGAACTATCCGCTCCGACTGCCTGTCGGTCTGTAGATGAAATCTGGTGCTGAGATCTACACGGGTCCCCAACTCACTCTGTACTGCTCTCCAAAAATGCAAAGTAAACTAAGAACCTCTATCTGATATGATGGAAATAGGCACACCATGCAACCGAACTATCTCCTAGATATAAATCTGGGCCAATCTCTCTGAAGTATACGTAGTCATCAGATGAATGAAATTTGCCGACTTGGTCAACCTGTCTACAATGACCCAAATTGCATCAAACTTCCGCAAAGTCCGCGACAATCCAACTACGAAGTCCATGGTAATGTTCTCCCACTTTCACACAGGTATAGTCATCTGCTAGAGTAGGCCTTCTGGTCTCTGGTGCTCATACTTAACCTGTTGGAAACTTTGGCATCTGGATACATACTCGACTATGTCTTTCTTCATCCGCCACCACTAATAATGCTGCCTCAGATCGCGATACATCTTTGTAGCACCTGGATGAATGGAATATCGAGAACTGTGTGCCTCCTCTAGAATCCTCTCCCTCAAGCAGACATTTGTAACACATAGACGACCCTGGAGTCGTAGAACACCATCATCGTCGATAGAAACCTCCTTGGAACTATCCTGTAGTACCGCCTCTATGAGAACTATCAAGTGTGTATCATGAAACTGTAGAGTCTTGATCTGCTCCAATAGTGAAAACTGAGAAATGGCGCATGCAAGAACTCGGCTGGGCTCTGAAATATCCAACCTCACAAGTCTGTTATCCAAACACTGAATGTCTAAGGCTAGTGGTCTCTCCTCCATTGAAATGAATGCCAAGATACCCATAATCTCTTCCAATATTCTCAAGGCATCCGCGGCCACATTCACCTTGCCCGGATGATAAACAATGGTGATGTGTCACGACCCCAAATCTAAACTGGTTGTGATGACGCCTATCATGGTACTAGGCTAGCTAATTTACTAAACATAATACAAGGAACTTTCCATTTAAATCAATAACGTGATTTATCAAAAATCTTCCACTTTTAATATTTCACAATTTCGGATAATCAATGAAAACGTCTAAATAATATCCCCAAAACCCGGAGTCAACAATCATGAGAAACTAACTGGAACACAGAATCTGACACGATTTCCTTACTACAACAAGTCTAGGAAATGTAAATGACGACAAAGTAGGAAGGATAAGGGTGGGGCTGCGAACTCCGTGCAGCTACCTTACAGTCTCCGGTAAATGCTCCAATGAGGATGAATCAAAACTCACTTGATCCTGGCACCTGAATCTGCACACAAGGTGCAGGGAGTAACGTGAGTACACCAATTCAGTAAGTAACAAATATAAATAAGGACTTGAGTGCAATGACGAGCTTTTAAAATCATGTAAATTCAGATAATGAATATCAGTGGAAATCAGTAAATCAAGTCAGGGATCTACGTCCCAAAAGTTTCATAAAACTCCAGTTTTCCCTTTCCAAATTCCATATAAAACATTGGTTCAATATTTATCGTTTAGAGGCAAAAATGTAAAGAAGAGTGAAAATAGTAGTTTCATGGCAAATAAGCCCCTCGGGCACAGTGTCACTCATAATATAAAGCCTCTCGGGCAAGCCTCTCAGTCACTCGTGACTCATCTCTCGTCAATAAACACTCACGCTCAATATGTGCCATATAATAACCGCTACGGCATGCAACCCGATCCATATATATATATATATATATATATATATATATATATATATATATATATATATATATATATATATAACGCTGCGGCGTGCAGCCCGATCCATAAATAGTCGACTACGCTCACTGGGGATGTAAAGACTCTGGAGGGGCTCCTTCAGCCCAAGCGCTACGCTGCGGCGTGCAGCCCGATCCAATATATATCTCGCTGCAGCGTGCAGCCTGACCCAATATATATCTCGCTGTGGCGTGCAGCCCGATCCAATATATATCTCGCTGCGGCGTGCAACCCGATCCAATATATATATATATATATATATATAT
>MDKI01103983.1:0-61381 GCA_005239505.1 Nicotiana paniculata
CACTTTAATTGGAAAAACTCCCATACCCCCTTTGGGGCGTATAAAAAAGGAGGTGTGACACAGAGAAAGATGGTAGAAAATCACAAACAATGGCATGAGAAGCTATCATTTGCTTTACTGGGATACCATACCACAGTCCGCACATCAACCGGGGCAAATCCCTACTAACTGGTTTATGGTACTGAAGTTGTTATTCCTGCCGAAGTGGAGATTCCTTCTTTGAGGATCATACAGGAAGCTGAGCTCAGCGATGCAGAATGGATAAGGAACTGTTATGAGCAGGTAGCCCTAATAAACAGAAAGAGGATGAATGCAGTATGTCACGATCAGATTTTAATGTCCAGAACTTTAAACAAAAGGGTGAAGCCAAGACAAATCACACCAGGGCAGATGGTGTTGAAGAAGATCTTCCCGCATCAAGATGAAGCCAAAGGGAAATTCTCTCCCAACTGACAAGTTCCTTACGTGGTTCACAGAGTATTGATGGGAGGAGCCCTCATACTCGTAGAAATGGACGGAGAATTCTGGCCAAAACCAATCAATTCAAATGCAGTCAAGCGATACTATGTGTAATTGTTTATGTTACAGCAAATGATGTAAATTGAACTACGCTCGACCTGATTCCCGTTTAAGATGGGATACGTAGGCAGCCCTTTGGGTTCGGTCACAATTCAATAAAAATCTCTATTTCCCCCATAATCAGAAACTGGGGTAGAATTTTGAGGAGGACCCTCAAAATTCTACGACAGGAGAATTCACAATGTCTCGGATCGTGTCACAATCACTGGTTCATCTAACCAATTTTCTAAAAAATATATTTTGTACTATGACTTTGAAAACTACGCATGCTTGCTTTTGAAATAACTCTGTTTAGCAAACGCTACCCACAATGATTTGAAAAGGATCTTCAGATCGAGAAGAGCAAGTCAAGAGAGCCTACGGAGGCACGAACCGACCTCCCCTTTTACAGAACTCACAATTTTTTTTTGGTTGCAGGAATGAAGAATATACATGCCCCAAAGTCACAACCTTCATAACAACAACGATATTGAATCCACTCCTAGCTAAGAAATACTCTGTTATCACCTACTATTTGTTCTCTTTGCATGGGATTGAGCTCTGTCTCAATCTTGCATAAGGCTAAGCCCTGCCTCCATATTTGCATAAGACTAAGCTCTGCCTTCACTTGCATGGGACTAAGCCCTTTCCCGAGTCTTGCATGAGACTATGCTCTGTCTCCATCTGCATGAGGCTAAGCCCTGACTCCATATTTGCATAAGGCTAAGCTCTGCCTTCACTTGTATGGGACTAAGCCCTATCCCGAATCTTGCATGAGACTAAGCTCTGTCTCCATCTGCATGAGGCTAAGCCCTGCCTCTATATTTGCATAAGGCTAAGCTCTGCCTTCCATATGCATGGGACTAAGCCATTGTCCCAAATCATGCATGAGACTAAGCTCTTCCTTTATTTGCATGAGGCTAAGCCATGCCTCCATATCTGCATAAGGCTAAGCACTGCCTTCTATCAGCATGGGACTAAGCTGCCACTGGGGGCTCCGAATGTTGTCTATCTAAAGACATAGCACGTGTTCTCGCCATCTATGGGAGGACAAGAATAAAAGAGTTTAATCAGCAATAGTAGAATTAAAAGCACACGAAAGAGAAGAATATAAGTTAACTTTGTTCCTAAACTTCATAGCCTCTAGAAGATAAGTACAGACGTCTCCGTACCGATCCTCCAGAATCTACTAAGCTTTCTAGTGACTTGTGAGACTTAGGAAACCTAGTTCTCCAATACCAACTTGTCATGAGCTGGAATTCCCACCGTCGGGACCGTGATGGCGCCTAACATTTCACTTGCTAGGCAAAACAAAATTAGCAGATCTTTAAGCCAAATTTATTCAATTTCAATGACTAAGAATAATTAAGCTATAATGAAATTAATACCGAGTGCGAAATAACATAAACATCATTAATATCTAAGTACAACCCGGATATAAAGTCAAAATCACGAGCATCTAGAGTCTCTACAATTAGGGTTTGAAATAAATACAACTGTCTTGAACGAAAATGATAGTAAAATAGGGGAAATATAAGGGGATTTCAAGGTCTGCGGATGCCAACAGAACTACTTCGAGTCTCCAAAAGCAAATCCGAGCTGAAACACTTCACGGACAGCTGGGACCAGTACCAAAATATGCATAAGAAGTGCAGAGTGTAGTAAGTACAACCGATCCAATGTACTCAGTAAGTGTTGAGCTTAACCTTGAAAAGGTAGTGATGAGACTATGAAAAGACATCCATGTAAAATAAACATGTGCAGATAACAATATACGTACAACAAAATAACAAATAAAATCTAAATATGTGATTTTAGGAGGGGACATGCAAAAAGGGGGTACAAGATATGATAAATACTACAAGGAATGATAACAAGAAACAACCAATAAGCCTTTAACCAGCAAAAACAATAAAAATAATGAACAAAACTGCACGGCATAACCTTTTGTGATTTTACTCTTAACCTTACTATGAAACAACAATATCGGTATGACATCACCCTTTGTGTTTTTACTTTCAACCTCACTATGAAACAATAATAACTGCAAGAAATCACACTTCGTGCTTTTACTCTCACTTTCATCATAATCAATAGATACGGCACGATATCACTCTTCATGCATTAATACTCTCCTTTACCATAACAGTGAGCATAAACAAATGGGAGACAGAATAAGCAAGAACAGGTCACACATCAACTATGTTTCCACAATACCAACCTCAACTTCGGAAAACAAATACCCAATTATCTCAAATAGCTCATAAATGTGAAAAGAATGATCAATTTAGTAATTAACTAGTCTAAGCATGGATATCATGATCAAAGAAGGAAATAAATTGCAAGAAAACAAGTTTCACCGCATGATTTGGCCCAACAACAACGCATAAGTACTCGTCACCTCACATATACGTTGTACCAAACATCTAAAAATTTAGCAAATAGGTAAACAAATCATAATCTCTCAAGTCAAGGTTAACCACGACACTTACCTCGCTCCAAAGAGCAACTCAAAGCTCTAACAGGGCCTTTCCCCTATAATTCACCTCCAAACCACTCGTATCTAACCACAATTGACTCAATAATGTAAAATATTACTAATGGAATCAATTACAATGCATAAATTTAGAATTTCAAAACTTTCCCCCAAAGTGAAAAAAAAAATCGACCTCGGGCCCACTTGGTCAAAACCAGAGGTTCGGACCAAAATCCATTTTCCCAATCATCCCCGAGCCCGATTATGGAGTTTGTTTCGAAATATGACCTTAATTTGAGGTCTAAATCCCTAATTTAAAAAAAACAATTCTTCCTAAATCCCTAGTTTTCTACCATGGAAGAACAAAGATTAGGGCTACAAATTAAAGGGTGATGTTAGAAATGTAAGAAAATGAGTTGAAGTGTACAAACCTATGATATGGTGTTGAGTTTTCTTCAAAATCGCCTCTTTCAAATGGAAAGTTCATGAAAACTAGGAGTATCACGACCCAATTCTAACCCAGGTCGTGATGACGCCTATCGTGATACAAGGCAAGCCTAGTTCCCAAAATTTTACTACCAATTTGATTATAATAATTTAATAAAAACATTTCCAATATTTGAAATTTTCATAACTAAATCAACTCTAAATGTAATTATAGAAAATATGGAAACGAGCCCCAAACATCAGGGTGTCACTAAGTCACGAAAGTCTAAATCCATTAACTAAGATATATAAACTGTCTAACTGTCCAAAAGAAGAAATAGATGATAAAAGGAGTAACAAGGTCTTGCGGACGCTAGCAGCTACCTTGCAATCTCAAAAGATAGTCGGACAAATCACGTGCTGCACGGACAATTCACGTGCATGGTATCAGTACCTGGATCTGCACGGACAACTCACGTGCTTCACGGAAAACTCACGTGCTATAATCAAATATCTCACAGCAGGCACGCGACCTCACTCAGTCCTGTACCTCTCTAGTCTCACAATTCTCAATAAATAAGGGAACACATCCCAAACCAAGTATCACAGCATATCAGCAAAATAATAGAGACAGAGGTAAACATGTACAAGAATTTCTATGACTGAGTGCACATAATGTGAGCATGAATAAAGCCTAAGCAAGATCTCTTACATGAAGGACGTCAAGTTCAACACAACATGTAAAAACATAAACACATATAATGGCTATTAGGCCTCACCGCCTCACGGGACATACCAAGTCTCAATCCCTCACGGTATACACCCACACGCCCATCACCTAGAATAGGTATCACCTCCATACAGTCACATGATATCAAATTCTCCGAGTTTATACCCTCAAAACTAGAGTTAAAATTGTTACTTACCTTAACAACGTAAAATCCTACTCTGGGATGTCCTCGTCCCTCGACTCGGTCTCCAAAATCTTTGAATATCCATAATCAGAATAATACTATCAACATAGGCTAAAGAATGGAATTCCACAAGAAAAACTACATAATTTGGCCAAAAATCCGAAATAGGCTAAAACTCGGCCCCCGAGCCCACGTCTCGAAACCAATCAAAAATGGAAGAATTAGAAACCTCGTCCTCTCCCGAGTCAAAACTGTTCAAAAATGGTGGAAAAAGGGCAAAAGTTCCCAAAATGTTACTTATATACTTCTGCCCAGGGGTTCCGTACCTGCTACCCTCTTCTTCACACCTGTGGTTCCGCATCTGCGGTCCCAGGTGCATATCTGCGAAAACCACTTAACCGACCAGGCTTCTCACCTATGGCTTCCCCCTTGCACATGCGGGCTCGCAGGTGCGACTACACTTCCGCACATGCGCTCAAAGCTTAGGCCTCCATTTCCGCATCTGCGATGGGCCCTCCGCACCTGCGATCATCACACATGCGGCTCCCCATCCGCAAGTGCGGCCCATCCGAAATCATCCTGAGCCCCTCGTAACCTCAACCAAAAATTCCAACAAGTTATATATCACTACCCGAACTTAATCGAACCTTCGGAACACCCAAAACAACACTAAAACACCAAATTTACCCCGGATTGAAACCAAAGAACTTCTAAACTTCCAAAATTCGCCAACGATGGCGAAACCTATCAAACCACGTCCGAATGACCTCAAGTTTTTCACACACATCACAATGACACTACTAACCTACTCCAAATTCCGGAATTCCATTCTGACCCCGATACCTGATTTTCAACTACCGACCAAAATCGCAAAATTTCTAACTTTCGCCAATTCAAGCCTACTTCTACCACGGACCTCAAAATTACATTTCGGACAAACTCCTAAGTCTAAAATCACCCAAAAAAGCTAACCAAATCATAAAAATCCAAATCCGAGTTCGTTTAATCATAAGTCAACTCTCGGTTGACTTTTCTAACTTAGTTTTCTAACTAAGAGCCTAAGTGTCTCATTACACTTCAAAACTACTACGGACCCAAACCTACCAACTCGATATAACTCAACACAGCTTAACAACACATAATGCATCAGAAATAGGGGAAACGGGGCTATAACTCCCGGAACGACCGGCCTGGTCGTTATAGGGAGAAATCTCATTTTAGAACTGTTTTAAATCACTAGCGTCAGGTGTTCATCGCCTTCGCGTGAAACTTAACGCGTTCGCGAAGAGAAAGGCCTAAATAGAATATGTGATCGCAAGTAATTCCATGCGTTTGTGAAGGTCTAGCCTGACTCACCTCCGCGTTAGCAAGACTAGGCTCGCTTTCGTGTAGAGTTACCTCAACTCCCTCTGCCCAGCCTATCTAACGGCACACGTTTGCGTGTGACTGGTCGCATTCGCGGAGAGAAAATGCCTGCAATGTTTTGCATTCGTGACCAAGGTCTTGAGTTCGCGTAGGACAAAACCTCTACAATCCCAGATTCCCCTTCCCGATCGCGTGAAAGGCTTCACGATCGCGAAGCACAACACACCAGATGACAGCTGAAGCAAAAAAAAAAAAACCAGAGTTTTCTAAGTTCAAATGGTCTGTAGGCTATCTGAAACTCACCGAGCCCTCGGAGTTCCAAACCATACTTGCAAACAAGTCGAAAAACCTCAAAAGCACTTGCTGGCGCGATCAAAACACCAAAATAACACCTAGAACCACGAATCGGACACCAAACCAAATAAAATTTTAAGATAACTTTAGAATTGCTATTTTAACAATCGGACGTCTGAATCACGTCAAACCAACTCCATTTCTAGGAACCTGATATCAATAAAATCGAACATTGTTCAAACCTTCTAATTCATTACGCCTTTAAACTTTAATGTTTCAACAAAATACGAAAACTCGAGCTAGGGACCTCAGAATTTGATTTCGAGCATACGCCCAAGTCCTAAATTAAGATACGAACCCACCAGGACCATCAAAATATGAATTCGGGTCTGGTTGCTCAAAATGGTGATCGAAGTTAACTCAAATAGATTTTAAAGGTAAAATCTCATATTTTATCAATTTTTAACATAAAACCTTTCCAGAAAATGCCCGGACTGTGCATGCAAATCAAGGAAGGATGAAATGAGATATTGGAGGCTCCAAAACACTGATTTAAGATTTAAAACTCTAGATGACCTACCGGGTCATCACGGGGATGTGTTTAGATGGCTTGAATGTGATGAAAAATGGGCTATTGGGTGCTTGGTGTCTGTCTTGATTTGACGTATAGTCTTGAGTATGAATGTGTTAAAGGATCTTTCATGTTGTTTAACAATGGAGAAAAGTAGATTTTCATGTCGTGTTGATGAGCTCAAACTCGAAAAGATTAAGTGATTACGA
The DNA here is from genome assembly GCA_005239505.1 of Nicotiana paniculata. Taxonomy (NCBI): domain Eukaryota; kingdom Viridiplantae; phylum Streptophyta; class Magnoliopsida; order Solanales; family Solanaceae; genus Nicotiana; species Nicotiana paniculata. The sequence goes on from MDKI01103983.1 coordinate 6,814, forward strand.
AGTAATTGTGGCTATGAAAGGGTATAACAAGATGCCAAATTGAGGCTAGGTAGGTGGGTTATCTCCTGCAAAGTAATCTACATAGGTGCGTTCCTTATAATGTTGAGTGTAGAGTTTCTTTTCTACCAGCGGGGTGTATGTGTTGGGATTTGAAATTGAATCTGGTTGAGAAAGTTGACTTGATTGTCAAGAGAATAAATGTGAGCTCAGCGGATGATGGAGGTCTTTTATGTTTGGTGTTCCATGAGCTTGAGAAGAATTTTCGATGAACTAACTATGGTATTATGGGAGTAATAGAGTATGGGTATTGTGAGTTATTGAGTGTTTTAATCTATGGCTTTGAGCCAAGTGGGAGAGTCCGCTGTTAATAATTTAATTTTATGGTTATATGTTATATTTTAGTTTTGGTTTAAGGCATATTGATGGTTTAGTTATGACTTGTAGAGGTTGAGATCGAGGATGACTCGAGTTATGAAATTCCTAGATACGGGTTATATTGCATTTTATGAGTATATGAAAATCATAGGGACGAGTGAGTTGTTATTTGTGAAGAATGTAGTGCGACGGAATATGAATTCGATCGGTGGTGTTAAGGCAGAGATTACCACATTGACTGTTGTTGTGCTAATGAGGCATGTGTTTTTCAGCCCTTTTGGACGGTGCAATTTAGATTTGAGCGGAGTGGATGACTTTCGAAAGGGTTCTAATGGATTCAAAATGTATATGTATCAATTGAATTTTTTTTGGAATTTGCATATCGTCAAAATTGGTTATTTACACTGGATGGTGCCGGGACTTGTGATAATTCCGTATCACTATGGATTCTACATTGCAGTACAAGAAAGGTAAAAGAACAATTTTAGATTCACATAAGGGATTTTCAGAATGGGTGTTTCGATTGTGGTAATTATGGGGGTATTTATGATGTGGTGAGGCTTTACAGATGTTTTGACAGCAATATTTTTGGGTTTTGTGACCTGTGTGGCTTGGTCGAGTTAGAGGAATTTGGTTCTGATAGTTTGGTTATGTGAAAATCAATTTCAAAGTGTTCTTGATGGTCTCTACCATGGTTTGAGCCGGATATTGTCTACTAGTGTGGAGAACATGTTGTATATTATGATTTCCTCCTGGCAGGAAGCAAGAGGAAGGTTTCTAACTAACCGGGTATGTAATTTTCTGTTGACTCAGAGTTGATAATGAGATTCTCGTGCTTTTCACACGATGGCATGATAGATGGGGTGTGTTATGCGGGGTTAAGATTTACATGTACAAGATGGCAGTTCAGTCTTGAAGAGAAGGTCACGAATTTTGGACAGAATGGTCAGTTTTAATTATTTAGATGAATGCTATAACTGCTTGGTAACCCTTGAGAAGCGTGCACATTTCAAAAGGCGCATTTTGTTTTGACTTATGGATGTTCATCGGTATTGCAGTACCCACCTGGTTAGTAGATTGCTGATATTCAAATTTTTGCTATATGGCACAGAAGAATTATAGAAGTATTCCTCGTGGGATGATCGTTCATGAAATATGTGTTATTCATTTGAATGCTAGAGTTGGGATCAATTAAGGTGATTCATGTGTTCTATGAATTTGGAGACTGAAAGTTTTCAAAAGCATATTGTTTCAGGATTGCAACCTGTTTAAGGTGAGTATTGTATTTAAACCAAGTGGAGGCACTAGTTGTGTTAATTATCTGTGATAGCTACGCGCTATGAGTGTGTATATATGAGAGGTTTTAGCCCATGTGCAAGCATCGGGGCAAGTATTCATACTCGGAAGAATGCTTAGGCTGTGATATGCCTAGAGTTGACTGTTAAGCATAAAGTTATAATGTTTCTCATATTTGTAGCTTTGTTGAGAACTATCTGAACCATACTTGAGGTTAAAAAAAGGCTAATTCCCTGAATAAACTTGGTATTTACTAACTCTACGATAACCTGTCGATTTGAGCTTTGATAGCACACCTTGCACATGCCTACACTAGTGCGTATTATTTATACCAATCCAGGAGTGTGAAAATATTACTTCATTATCATATACTTCTGTACTTGTTTAATTTCTCCTGTATGATATACTTGTACTGGAGGTATGTGACCATGCCAGGCAATTTATATTGATACCATTGACACGTGAGTTGTCCATGTCACACGTGGGTTGTCCGTGTAGTGTGTGGAAACTATATTTCCTTGATTATTTATCTAATTTAATTTTATTTCCTTTCTCTACATATTATGATGTTATTTGAGTAGGGTATTTGAAGAATTGTCACATACACCTATGATTATTCTTTTCACAAAATTTTGAGACATGATTGTAAATAATGGTTGTGTTGGGGTTGCATGTCAATAAAGTGGTTGTGTTTGATGAGATATGATCATTGGACCTAGAATGAGTACTGTCAGGTTTGATTACGACATGTTTAGAAGGATAACTGTAGGAATCAGCTTGGATAATTAGCTATGGTACTTGTTGAACGAGGGAAAGCTCCCTAACTTGTTGATCTGATAAGTGTTGATGAGATTCCGCGTGTTTGTTTCATTATCAACAGTGTACGAAGGTTTTGGGACGAAGTTTTGTTTGATATGGGGTGTAATACTGGTACTGGGTTGGTTTGAGTAGTTACTGTGATCGGGAATGGTGCTGCGAGTATGCGAGTTATGTAGTATGTTAATTTATTATATCTTGGGTTATGGTTATGGCTTGATACACCTTGTTCAAACTTATACAGCGTATAGATGTGAGACTCGGGTCTTGTAAGAAATTGTGGATGTTGGAAGTTCGGTTCTAAGTTTACGGACTAAGGATAAAGTAATGATCTTCAATTATGGTGTTGCCAGGACAATATGGAATAGGGTGACGTCGTATCACCCTCGGTATGTGCGTGGTAAGGTGGAACAGTGATTAAAGGCTTAGAAACAACTCTTGGCACGTTCGAGGACGAACATATGTTTAAGTGGGGGAGAATGTAACGACCCGACTTGTCATTTTGAACAGTTATGTTCCTTTCAACTATTTGAAGTCTTGAATAGCTTCATATGATGTATTATGACGTGTGTGAATCGATGGTTTTGATTTTTAGGTGTTTCGGGATAAGTTTGAAAGAATGAATTTCATGTTAGAAGCTTAAATGTAAAGGATTGACCGAAGTTTGACTTTTGTGCAAACGACTCTGAAATGGAGTTTTGATGGTTCCAATAGCTCTGTATGGTTATTTCGAACTGAGTAGTGTGTCTGGATATTTGTTTTGAAGTCCATAGTTGAATTTGGCTTGAAATGGCGAAGTAAGAAATTAAAAGTTTGGAAGTTTGATCAGAAATTTGACTTTATTGATATCGGGGCCGCAATCAAATTTCGGAAAATCGAACAGCTCCATTATGTCATTTATGATTCGTGTGCAAAATTTGAAGTCATTCGTATTGATTTGAAACGTTTCGGCATAAGATATAGAATTTGGAAATTTGAAAATACATAAGTTCAATTCGAGGTGCAATTGGTAATTTTGACGTTGTTTGATATAGTTTGAGACCTCGAGTAAGTCCATGTCATGTTACGGGACTTATTGGTATATCCGAACGAGGTCCCTAATGGCTCGGTTGAGTTTCGGACGGAGTTCGCATCGATTGAAGCCTTGTTGAAGCTATTGGAATTTTTGGGTTGCTGGTGCAACCGCTTCTGGGGAAGCTTGGTTGCAGAAGCGGCTCCAAAGAAGCGAGCAGCCCATCGCTGAAGCGAAATAGACACTACTGGGCAGAAGCCGCAAATGCGGAGGAATATGCGCAGAAGCACGACCGCAGATGCGGTGATGGTGGTTGCAAAAGCGGACGGAGCGTAGATGCGGACCCTTTGCTCGCACCTGCAATTGCGCAGAAGCAAAAGAAGTTCCGTAGGTGTGAGGGCTGGTTGTTGAGTGTGAATCCGCAGATGCGGGCATTGGCTCGCAAAAGCGACGCAGTAGAAGCGCGAATTTGTTCGCAAATGGGAACATCCCTGGACATAACCTATAATTCGAGGTTTTTGGTTTGTTTCTTCATTTCTGGATCTTGGAGCTCGGTTTGGGCTTCATTGGAGAGGAATTTTTCCACACGACTTGGGTTAAGTACTCTTGTTTTGATTGTGAATATATTTCATGAATTAATCTTCATCTTTGGCGTATGATTATTGATTTTTCAAGAGAAATCAGAGGAATTTTCTTTAAATTCATAAAATGAATTTTTGAGTTTTGAACACCGATTCGGAGTAGGATTTGAGTGAAATTTATATGGTTGGACTCGTATGTGAAAGGGTTGTCAGATTTTGTGAGTTTTGTCGGATTCTGAGACGTGGGCCCCGTTGTCGACTTTTCGAGCGGAGTTGAAATTTTTTTATAAATTGTTAAATTGTAATGATTGGAATATATTTTGATTAAATTGTACATTGTTTGACTAGTTTCAGATAGTTTAGATTGAATTGAGGAGATAGGAAGGTGTTCAGAGGTTGATACGCGCAAAATGTAATTTCTGGAGAACTGTTTAGCTTGTTTGGCATTGGATTTGGCTTGTTCGAGGTAAGTAACATTTCTAAACTTGGAGTTGAGGGTATAAACCTTGAATTTATATATATATATATATATATCTTAGTATTACCCATGCACTTTCATGTGTTAAGAAATTAAACTGAGAATCATGTTAAAATCATGTTGAGGCTATATGCCGGTATTATTAAGAACCACAGAGGTTATGTTGCTGTTAAATTATTTGTTTAAATTGTAATTTTGTACTCAGTCATATGTTCATTGCACATCATATATCAGTCTCTATTGTTATTTATTGATGCATCATTCATCATTTTGGACTAGTTTCATGACATTGTGAGCCCGAGAGATTGACTAGGTGAGGCCGAGGGTCTGATTGTGAGGTTATTGATACTATAGCACATGAGATTGTTCGTGCGAATCCAGATATTAATACTATAACATGTGAGTTGTCCGTGCGGATCCAGATATTGATACTATAGCACGTGAATTGTCCATGTGGATCCAGATATTGATACTATAGCACATAAGTTGTTCGTGCGGATTATAGCGCTTGGGCTGAAGGAGCCCCTCCGAAGTATGTACCCCACAATGTGAGCACAGTGGATATTATAATCGGGATGGAGTTTCCTGGGCTGAATTGGCCCCGTACAGTACTGAGTGATTTTGTACTCTGAGAGTGTGAGTACATGAATTCATCACTGTGCTGCATTGCATTAGATATGCATACTCGATATGTAGGCATAGAGAAGTATTTTTTTCCTCATGCCATCTGATAATGAAATTTCTTATCTATCGTTAATGTTTTTGAGAAACATCACAAATTTCATACTTACTCATATATTTGGTGATTTTCGGCATAAAGATTTCAGTTTTACTGTTATACTTGAAAAGAAAATGTTTATTTTCTAGAATTGTATACGAGCTGAGCATTTTATTATTGATTTATTACTTGTGCTGCTTTAAATTGCATTATTATGAGATGTTATTGGTTATTTCCGTGGACTAGACCTTGGTACAAGCTCGTTACTACCTTCAACCTAAGGTAAGGTTTGTTACTTATTGAGTACATGCGGTCGGTTGTACTCATACAACTCTTCTGCACCTTGCGTGCAGATTTCAGATATTGATGTTGATGTGCAAGGCGGGACCTGGCATGGAATATGTATCAGCAATCCGGTCATAGCTGCCTCTTGTTCTTGGTAGCCCCAGAGTTATTAATTTGTTCATATATTTCAAACAGATGATGTATTTTTATTTAACTCAAGCTTTGTAAATTCTAATCTTAAAAGCTCATGATTTGTACTACCAATCCTTAGGGAATGTATTAGAGTCAGTTAAATAATAATTGAATCGAATTGTTATTATTTGGCTTACCTAACGGATGAGATTAGTTGTCATCACGACTAGTTGAATTTTGGGTAGTGTCATCATATAGCAAAAGAAATGACAAATATTAAGACTACGATTTTCTGGATCTGATGTAATCTCTTGCCTTTAATTTGACTTGGATTTTCTGTAATCTACTTTAGTCAACTTGTTGCATGGATTCTTGTAATCCAACCCACTCAATTTAGCGGAAACTTTTATCTATAATCACTTATATCACTCTTATATTAGAAAATTAGTAAATATGTTGCGCTTCGCGCTATTGTATAGAAAATAATTAATTAAGTAAAACACAATCGATTTAGCGGTAACTTTTATCTATAATCATTTATATCAGCTCTTTTATTAGAAAACTAGTGAATATGTTGCACTTCGTGTCATTGTATAGAAAATAATTAAGCAAGTAAATAAACGGAAAACTGAAGATAGTTACAATTTTATCATCTACTACGGAAGTAGGAGTTACGAACTTCACGACTGACGTTTTCTTCTTTTTCTTTTCCAGATAGTTTTTGATAAAAAAAATGAAAAAATACTTTATGCAGTAGAAAATCATGAAACTGTACCGTTACTGAAAAAATATTGTGATATGTTAGAAGGTGAGAATAGAAATATGAGTAATTGACAACTTATCGACATCGCAAATTCACCAGCCATCGATATTGGGTTATTGCAAGCTAAGGCCATGACACTATGAGTTTATTGAATGTATGTATTTGAAATAACAAATTGAAGTGCAAATAATTACTTACTCACCTTTTGACAACATTGTAAAATGCTCGTAAAAAGAACTATTTATAAAGTATCATAAGGTCATTTTTTTTATGTGAAGTACCCCAGGCAGAGGTCTGCGTACATTAGGTCATATAATTAATTACAGGATTATAACACCTGAGTGCATGTGAAATAATTTATCAAGCTGAACAACATTCACTTAGTGCGAACCCTTTTTTTTTTCTTTCAAATAATTTATATCAGAGTGTACATGCTTGCTTCAGTGATAACTAATTAAACTTACACTTTCAACCTTCTTATTTTTACTATTTAGATAACGATCTAATTATCCAAATGATGATATATTAGTACAACATTTTATACTTAGAAACGAAGGCAAAACGTGAGGCTAATTAATTAATCGAACTACATCTATTTTCCCTTCATTAATATTACTCTCAAGTCTTTGAGACGGCCGATAATACCATAGATAATTTCAAAATACAAATTTAATTAATGACTCACTGTGTTATAATTTGTCACGGAAATCCGCTTAGGATTGAATTTGAAGAAATTAACAAGCCTTAAGATTAATTGTTTTGCCTCAAATTCAATCCTAAGTGGATTCCGTGATCACAAGAAACTTGGTGACTCTTCGATTCAATTTAGGTGAATCCCAAAATTGTCATCGTTATTGACTTCCTCCACCTTCGCCATAGCTTGAAGTCTGGAAAATAAAGATTTCAGACAATTAATTACTCAGATATAAGTCAAGAAATTAAGGTTAAGGGAAAAAAATTAAACCACGATATTAAAGCATATAAATAATAAGATATGATATCATGTTTATAACCTATCTCATATATGGAATAACACTTCTCATCCTCTCAATAAAGTAAAACATTCAACAATTTGTACGAAGAAGAGTGTTCTAGTATAGGGGTTTTTATAGCAAAATAAGTGGCAAATATTATAACTACTTATTAATTATTAGCCAATCTCTTGCCTTTAATTTGACTTAGATTATTTGTAATCTACATTTATTAATTTGTTGCATGGATTGTAATATAACACACTCAATTTAGCGGGAACCTTTTTCAAACTTCACTTCTATCCCTCTTTTATTACAAAATTATTGAATCTTAGGAATGAGTTTATACTCATATTTATCACATATTGTCGCATTTAGTCCATAGTCATCATCTAGACGTGCACAATGTCGACCTTTTATACCAAATCGATGATTTTTTTACTCTTATCATTTGAAAAATTATTTGAAAATCCATAATGTTCCTTGTTATATCCATAACAATGATAGTAGACTGGTAGCTTTTTCATCTCTTGCCACGTCCATATCCGGCACCATAGTAATGACCACGATTTGTTGTATTATCTTCTCTCCAATATTTTATATGCTTCAATAATAATTCTGAAAATTATACAAGTTTAGAAAGCCTATATAGAGAAAGTCTAGAAAATCTTGCTGCTACAGATCTCGGGTGTCTCTTCTTAAGGGTAAAACAATATATATATGGTTGGTTTTCCTAAAAGAAAAAAGAATTCAACTTTTAATTCATGCCTATGTTCTATAAAATGGCACTCCTTCCGTCCAAAAAGAATGGTAGGTTTGAATTTTGAGAGTCAAATTTCTTCATTTTGGCTGTGAATTCAGAATAGAAGCTTTAAGTTGTTTAAAATAAAATTATATTTTTGAAAACGACATAAAATTACTATAAGCCCACAATAATTAATAATTTAAATTATTCAAAAAAACATATGAAAAAATTATGGTCAAACAACAACTCGTTTAGTTCTTAAAATTCCAATTGTGCCATTTATTTTTGGAAAAATGGAGTATGCATTTCCACCGGTTGTGTGGGGTCCATCCCATGAATATGAAAGGAAGACAAACTTCCTTTGGCATAAAGTACCATGCTACCAAATCTACAGGAAATGTGATTTGGGTTGTCGAATTTTTCTTTGCTTTCACAAGGTGAAACTTTGACATTTATATTATGATGATGTCATCCACGATGCAAGCAAGGAGTATTGGACGTCTAGAAATAGATAGCTCTTGATTCAGTTGAAGATAAACCAAACGGGGAGAAAGAGGGTTATTTCTTTTGGGTGTGTAGTGGTATTGGAGTATTTTACTCGGTACCAAATATTGTAAAATCCTTGCTATAGTGAAGTCAGTTGCTCCTCTCTGACCGTCGTTTTTCCCTTATTCAGAAAGATTTTCCATGTAAAATCTCGATTTCCTTGTTCCTCTTATTATATCGTTGGTTACTGTATTTTAGTAATCTACATTTATTACAATCATATACCGTGAATATTATTTCTTTGGGGGTTATTTTTCCAACAACTGGGATCAGAGCACATGTTCTGCTCATACACAGAAATAGTATTTATAATCAATTTTTTACTTTATGACAAAAAAAATTATGGCAGGATTAAAATATGAAGTAACAAGATTCAATGGTAATGACGGTTTCTCAATATGACAAAGAAATATAAAGGACCTACTCATCCAACAAGGGTTAGACATTGCACTAGATAGCAAGAGGCAAGGCCGGAAACCATGAAAGTCGAGGATTGGGTAGACATGGATAAGAATGTGGCTAGTGCAATCTGACAACACGTGTTCGATGAAATACTCAATAATTTCAGGGATGAAAATAGTGCATGTGGTATTTGGAAAAAATTAGAAAGTATATATATGTCCAAATCCTTAACAAACAAGTTATTATTGAGAGAGCATCTTTATGTCATCCATATGAGTGAAGGTACAAATTTCTTGTCCCATTTAAATATGTTTAATAGATTAATCACGCAGCTGGCAAACCTCAGAGAAACAATCACTGAAATAGATAAGGCTATCATGATTCTAAACTCATTTCCATCTTCCTATGACAATTTAGAAACAACCATCCTTTATGGTAAAGATACCATCGATTTAAAGGAGGTCACATCAGCCATCCTACTCAGTGATAATGTAACGGCCCGGCCGGCCATTTCGAGAGTCATAACCTTACCAGGTTAGTTGATTTGGGTCCGGAAGAATTTTGGGATGAATTGAGACACTTAGTCTCATAATTGAAAACTTAAGTCGAAAAAGTTGACTGGATGTTGGCTTATGTGCAAACGACTCCGAAATAAAATTTTGATGGTTCTGTTAGCTCCGTTGGGTTATTTTGGGATTAGGAGCATGTTTGGATTGTGATTTGAAGGTCCATAGTGGAATTAGGTTTGATGGCGAAAGTTGAATTTTTGGAAAATTTTACCGGGAGTGGACTTTTGATATCGGGGTCGGATTCCAATTCCAGAAGTTCGAGCATGTGGTTTCATTTGCAACTTGTGTGTGAAATTGGGGTCAATCGGACGTGATTTTATCGGTTTCATTGTCGGTTGTAGGAATTGGAAGTTTCAAAATTTATTAGGCTTGAATCTATGTGTGGTTCGTATTTTTGATGTTGTTTGAGGTGGTTTGAGCGTTCGACTAAGTTCGTATAATATTATGGGACTTGATGGTATGTTTGGTTGAGGTCCGGGGACCTTGGGTGAGTTTCAGAAGATTGGCGGATCATTTTGGGCTTGGTACGTTGGCTGAAGATTTCTGGTTTTTCTGGTTCTGGTTTCCTCTTACGCGTTCGCGAGAATGGTCTTGCCTTCGCGAAGTGTACCTGGATGCTGAGGAAGATTTGTTCTTCGCGTTTGCGATGAAGAGGACATGTTTGCGAAGATTTGGGAAGAGAGTGCATCGTGAACACGAGATGGGTGATGCGTTCGCGAAGAAGATAAGAGGAAACTAGGGACCCATACATTTGTTCTACGCGTTCACGGAGGTGAGGTCGCGTTCGCGATGAGAGGGGTCAGTAAAGGTCTGCATTCGCGAGTGGTTGATCGTGTTTGCATAGAAGGGATTTTTGGTGAGAAGAAAGTTGTGCTTCGCAATGCGAGGATGCTTTTGCATTCGCGAAGGAGGCGTACCTGGGCAGAATAAAAGATTCAAAAATGAGGGTTTTGAGTTCATACACAAAATTTAATTGGGAGCTATCTAGTTTTTGTCAGAAGCAAATTGTGCTTCGCAACGCGAGGATGCTTTAAGGTAAGTGATTCCTACCTAGTTTTGGTTAACTTTCATGATTATGTCTTTGATTCCATCATTTAATTTGTCATTTGGAGTGGAAAATCGGGAAAAATGAAGAAAAGTTCTTAGGCTAGATTTTGAGGTTTAGAATTGAATTTTGATATCGGATTTGAGTAAATTTGATATGGTTAGGATCGTGGTTGGATGGGCTTTCGAGTTTTGTAATTTTGATTTGATTCTGATATGTGGGCCCAGGGGCCGATTTTAAGCAGCTTTCGGATTTTTTATTAAACTTCGTATTTTTCTTAAGGAATTGATTCCTTAGACCGTGTTGATTGTATTTTATTGTTTGTGGCTAGATTTGAGACATTCAGTGTCCGATTTGCAAGGAAAAGACATATTGGAGTTGGGATTTTGCTCGGATTAAGGTAAGACACAGTTCTAAATCTTGTTCTGAGGGTATGAAACCTCAAATTTTGTGTCACGTGATTGATTTAGAGGTGACGCACATGCTAGGTGAAGAGCGTGTGGTCAGGCACCATAGGAATTGAGACTTGGTCCATTCCGTGGAATCTGTGAAGTTGATTAACTTGTTGCTAGCTATATACTCTCCATGTGTTATAGAAATATAACTGCAAATCATGCTAGAAATCATGTTTAGGTCATGTGTTGGTATTGTAGGGACTCGCAGGGGCCGTATACATGTTGAATTACCTGTTATTTGTTGTTTGTACTCAGTGTCAAATTCTACTTGCATATCATATCTCAATCTCTACTATCCCTTGTTGATACATCATATTATTGATGTTTAGGCTGATTTCCATGACTTCTGAGCTCGAGAGACTGGAGAGATTGATGACTGAGTGAGGCCGAGGGCCTGAATGTGTGGTATTTTATAGGATCGGGCTGCACACCGCGACATGTTTCACTGATTTTATGCCATAATTGGCTTGATATAGATATTGGTCCGAAGGATCCCCTCTAGAATTTGTACACACCCCCAGTGAGCGCAAGAACCTACTGAGTTCGAGCACCGAGCGACTGAGAGGAATGAGTGACTGTGAGGAATCCGATTATGCAGTTTGTTTCACAATATGACCTCAACTTGAGGTTTAAATCCCTAATTTACAAAACCTCCCAATTCTTCCTAAATCCCTAGTTTTCTACCATGGAAGAACAAAGATTAGGGCTAGAATTTAATGGGTGATGTTAGAAATAGAAAAGAAAAAGTTAAAGTGTACAAACATATAAATAGGTGTTCACCTCTAGGACGAGCTCAAATAGAAGGTTTATGAAAAATGGGAGAAATTCCATTTTATAACTGTTTTAAATCACTGGTGTCAGGTATTCATCGTGTTTGCGTAGAGTTACCTCAACTCCCCCTACCCAGCCTATTTAACGATATGTGTTCGCGCGTGACTGGTCGCATTCGCGAAGAGCAAACCCCCCTCCCCCCCCCCCCCCCCCCCCCCCCCGATGCTCCGCGTTCGCGTAGGACAAAACCTCCCCAGTCCTAGATTCCTCTTCGCGATCGCGTAGCACAACGCACTAGATGAAAGCTGAAGCAAAGAAAAAACCAGATTTCCTAAGTCCAAATGGTCTATAGGCTATCCAAAACTCAATCGAGCCCTCAGGGCTACAAACTATATATGCAAACAAGTCCAAAAACCTCAAATGAACTCGCTCGCATGAACAAAACACAAAAATAACACCTAGAACTACGAATCGACACCAAACCAAATGAAATTTTCATGAAAATTTTAGAATTGTTATTTTAACAACCAGACATCCGAATCACATCATACCAACTCCGTTTCTCACCAAATTTGACAATTAAGTCATAAATATAGTAATGAACCTATACTGGGTTCTAGAACCAAAATACAGACACGTTATCAATAAATTCAAACATTGATCAAACCTTCTAAGTCATTAAGCCTTTAAACTTTAATATTTCAACAAAATACGAAAACTCGAGTTAGGGACCTCAGAATTCGATTTCGGGCATACGCCCAAGTCCCAAATCACGATACGGACCCACCAGGACCATCAAAATATGGATCCAGATCTATTTGCTCAAAACGTTTACCGAAGTAAAATCAAATAGATTTTAAAGGCAAAATCTCATATTTTATCAATTTTAACATAAACGCTTTCCGAAAAAACACCCGGACTATGCACGCAAATTGAGGAAAGATAAAATGAGATATTGGAGGCTTTAAGGCACTGATTTAAGGTTTAAAACTCTAGGTGACCTACCTGGTCATCACAATCTCCATCTCTAAAATAACCGTTCGTCCTCGAACGGACATAGAAATGTGCCTGGGCTGGTGAAAAGGTGTGGATATATACTCCGCATATCTGACTCGGACTCCCAACTAGCTGCCTCGACCGGCTGACCTCTCTGCTGCACTCGAACTGAAGGATAGCTCTTAGACCTTAACTGTTGAACCTGCCGGGCTAGAATAGCCACCGGCTCCTCCTCGTAAGTCAAATCATTTTCCAATTGGACTAAACTGAAATCTGACACATGGGACGGTTCACCGTGATACTTCCGGATCATGGAGACATGGAACACCGGATGAACTGCTGATAAACTAGGTGGCAATGCGAGCCTCTAAGCCACCTCACCCCCTCTCTCCGGAATCTTAAAAGGTCTGATGTACCTAGGGCTCAACTTGCCTTTCTTTTCGAACCTCATCACAACCTTCATGGGTAAAACCTGAAGAAATAACCTCTCTCCGACCATGAATGCATCATCACGAACTCTACGATCGGCATAACTCTTCTTCCTGGACTGAGCACTGCAAAGTCGATCGTGAATAATCTTAACCTTATCCAAGGCATCCTATACAAAATCTGTACCTAAAAATCGAGCCTCCCCGGCTTGAACCATCCAACTAGCGATCGGCACAGCCTCCGGTATGATGCCTCACAGGGAGCCATCTGAATGCTCGACTGGTAGTTGTTGTTGTAGCAAACTCCGCAAGTGGAAAGAACTGATCCCACAAACCCCAAAAATCTATAACACAAGCGCAGAGCATATCCTCCAATATTTGAATAGTGCGCTTGGATTGTCCGTCCTTATGAGGATGAAATGTAGTGCTCAACTCAACCTGCATGCCCGACTCACGCACCACTACTCTCCAAAAGTGGAAGGTGAACTGCGTACCTCAATCAAAAATGATAGACACGGGAACACCGTGACGACGGACGATCTTGCGGATATAGATCTCTACCAACCACTTTGAAGAATAGGCAACTGTCACAGGAATGAAATGTGCTGACATGGTCATCCTGTCCACAATAACCCATACCGCGTCAAAATTCCTCTGAGTCCGTGGGAGTCCAACAATGAAATCCATAGTGATATGCTCCCACTTCCACTCAGGAATCTCTAACCTCTGAAGCAAACCACCAGGTCTCTGATTCTCACACTTTACTTGCTGACAATTTAGACACCAAGCTACATAAATAACTATGTGCCTCTTCATCCTTCTCCACCAATAATGCTGTCAGGAGTCCTGATACATCTTGGCGATCATCCTCAAAACTCCATCATCTCCAATAGTAACCTGCTTGGCACCATTGTGCCGCACTGTGTCTCTAAGGACAAGAAAATAAGGGTCATCATATTGTCGCTCCCTGATACGCTCAAACAAGGAATATGATTGGGCTCTAAAACATCCAACCTCATGAACTGATTGTCCAAAGCATGAACATCTTATGCAAACGATCTCTCACATACTGGAATGTACGCAATGCTGCCCATACTCTCTACCTTTCTACTCAAGTCGGCCACCACATTGGCCTTCCCAAGGTGATACAAGATGGTGATATCATAGTTTTTCAATAGCTCCAACCACCTCCTCTGCCTCAAATTGAGATCCTTTTGATTGAACAAATACTGAAGGTTCATATGATTTGTGAAAACCTCGCACAACATTCCGTAAAGATAGTGTCTCTAAATCTTCAAATCATGAACAATGGCTGCCAGCTCCAAGTAATGGACGAGGTAATTCTTCTCCTAAACCTTCAATTTCCACGACGTATACGCAATAACTCTACCATCCAGCATCAATACTGCACCGAACCAACACGGAATGCATCACAATATACCGTATAAGATCATGAACCTGTGGGCAACACCAATACTAGCGTTGTATTCAAAGCAGTCTTGAGTTTCTGAAAGATTGCTTCACACTTGTCCGACCATCTGAACGGGGCACCCTTCTGGGTCAATATCATTAATGGGGCTACTATAGATGAGAACCCATCCACAAACCAACGGTAATAACCCGCCAAACCCAAGAAACTCTGGATATCCGTAGCTGAAGTGGGTCTAGGTAAGTTCTGAACTGCCTCAATCTTCTTAGGATCCACCTGAATTCCCTCTACCGATATTAAGTTCCCCAAGAAAGCGACTGAGTCCAACAAAAAATTGCACTTTGAAAACATGTCATATATCTGGCTATCCCTCAGATTCTGAAGTACAATCCGAAGATGCTTCTCGTGCTCCTTTCAACTACGGGAGTAAATCAAGATATCGTCAATAAACACAATCACAAAGGAATCCAGATAGGGCTTGAACACGCAGTTCATCAAATCCATAAATGTTGTTAGGGAATTCGTCAACCTAAAGGACATCACCAAAAACTCATAATGCCCGTACCTAGTCTAAAAAGTTGTCTTAGGGACATCGGATGCCCTAATCCTCAACTGATGGTAGCCAGACCTCAAATCAATCTTCGAAAACACCTTGGCACCCTGAAGCTGATCAAATAATTCATCAATCCTCGGTAATGGATACATGTTCTTGATGGTGACTTTGTTCAACTGCCGGTAATCTATGCACATCCTCATCGATCCATCTTTCTGCTTCACAAACAACACAGGCGCACCACAGGGCGAGACACTAGGCCTAATGAAGCCATTATCAAGTACATCTTGCAGCTGCTCCTTTAATTCTTTCAACTCTGGCGGGGCCATATGGTATGACGGAATAGAAATGGGCTGAGTGCCCAAAGCAAAATCAATACAGAAGTCAATATCTCTGTCGGGTGGCATCCCTGGATGATCTGCAGGCACTAGAATTGCAGACATAAGCCAAATAAGCTATACACCCCTTCTCGACCATATGTCGAGCCTTCACATGAGATAACCCTACTGGTAGAATGGCCAAGATCCCCTCTCCACTCTAATCAAGGAAACCCTGGCAAGGCTAAGGTAATTGTCTTGGTGTGACAATCTAATATAGCATGAAAAGGGGAAAACCAATCTATGCCCAAGATGACATCATAATAAACCATATCGAGAAGTAGAAGATCTACGATAGTCTCGAGACTCCCAATGGTGACCACACACGAACGATAGACAAGATCTACAATAATATAATCTCTCAAAGGTGTGGACATATACACAGGAGAACTCAAAGAATCACGAGGCACAACCAAATACGAAGCAAAATAGGATGACATGAAGGAATAAGTAGAGCCCGGATCAAATAGAATTGAAGCATACCTATGGAAAAATGAAACAATACCTCTAATAACAGTGTTAGATGACTCAGTCTCAGGCTAGGCTGGGAAAGTATAACATCAGGGCTAGGCCCCACCACTCTGAACCACGTCCCTAGGATAGCCTTTAACTGGCTGGCCTCCACCTCTAACAGCCTGACCTCTACCTCTAAGAGTCTGACTTCTACCTCTGGCTGCCTGACCCCAACCTCTGGCTGGTTGAGCAGGCAGTGTAGAAACCGGTGCTGGAACTATGGCACGAAAACCCTGATGTTGTGAGTTTCCCACTGCCCGAGGGCAAAACTTATCAATGTGCCTCGGGTCACTACAAGTGTAACAGGACCTCGGCTGCTGTGGCGGCTGACTCTAAAATGGACCCTATCGACCTGAGTAACCACCTTGAAAACAATGGAATACGGGTGCACTAATAGGAGCTGGTGGTGCACTGTAGGCTAGTTGATCGGGATGAGACATATAAGGGTCATGACCACTTGAAGCACTGTGAGATTCCTAGAGTGTTGAATGAAACATCTTGGGAGGACGGCCTCTACCAAAAGTACCCCTACCTCCAAATGAGTCGACACTGAACCCAATGGAATGGCGATGCCTCTTATCAGACCCCTACCCTCTCTCCTGTGCAAGAACCACCTCGATCCGTTGGGCGACATTGGCAGCCGCCTGAAAAGATATCTTACCCATGTCTCTTTGGCCATCTGAAGCCTGATGGGATGAGCGAGTCCCTCTATAAACATCATCACCATCTCCCTCTTAATAAGAAGAAAAAGAAGAGCATGACGGGCTAGATCCATATAACGGTTCTCGTACTGAGTAACAGCCATATTGCCTTGCTGTAGATGCTCAAACTGCCGACGGTAATCTTCTCTCAATGTTATAGGGAGGAAATTCTCTAGGAAGAGCAGAGAGAACTGGTCCCATCTAGTCTGGTCAACACATAATTCCTCCACCATTTCTTGGCGAAACCCATCATTTGAAATACAACAAAATCGACTCCATTGGCCTCGACTATACCTATGTTCTGCTACACCTCGTGGAAGCAGTCAAGATAATCTTGTGGGTCCTCTGAAGGTGCACCACTGAAGTGAACTGCGAAGAGCTTAGTAAACTTTTCCAATCCCCATAAATCCTCATAAAACACGGCGGTTCCATCACCGGCCTGTGCCGCAACAACCTATTGAACTACCCCAACTGGTGAGGTTGCTTGAGTCTGATACTGGGCAGCCATCTGCTTTGGAGTGTGAGTAGCGGGAGTCTGTGCTCCTACCCCAGCCTGAGATACGGCTGATGTAATAGGAAATGTATCGGCCTGGGCCACACTCTGCATAAGGCCCATCAAACGGACTAGAGCGACCTAAAGCACTAGGGTGGCGATGAACCTCTCAGGGACCTGAGTTGGCCAACAGGTACAGTCTGAGCTGGAACCTCCTCATCAAAAATCCACCTGAGGCTCCACTGTCGGTGCTGCTGCTCAAGCTCTAAACTGAGCTCTGCCTCTGCTTCGGCCTCTGACGTGACCTCAGCCTCAACCTCTGCCCCTCGTAGGAGCTGCCACTGGGGGCTCTGAATGTTGTCCATCTGAATATGTACCACGTGTTCTCACCATCTACGGGAGGACAAGAATAAAAGAGTTAAATCAGCAATGGTAGAATAAAATGGCACGAAAGAGAAGAATATTAGTTAATTTGTTCCTAAACTTTATTGCCTCTAGAAGATAAGTACAGACGTCTCTGTATCGATCCTCCAGACTCTACTAATCTTGCTAGTGACTTGTGAGACCTAGGCGACCTAGTTCTCCGATACCAACTTGT
This sequence comes from Nicotiana paniculata, assembly GCA_005239505.1. Classification (NCBI taxonomy): domain Eukaryota; kingdom Viridiplantae; phylum Streptophyta; class Magnoliopsida; order Solanales; family Solanaceae; genus Nicotiana; species Nicotiana paniculata. The sequence goes on from MDKI01103983.1 coordinate 24,862, forward strand.
CACGAGCCGGAATTCCCACCGTCGGGACCGTGATGGTGCCTAACATTTCACTTTCTAGGTAAAACAACGTTAGCGGATCTTTAAGCAAATTTTATTCAATTTCAATGACTAAAAACAATTAAGCTGAAATGAAATTAATACTGAGTGCGAAATAACATAAACATCATTAATATATAAATACAACCTGGATATGGAGTCATAATTCACGAGCTTCTAGAGTCTCTACAATTAGGGTTTGAAATAAATACAACTGTCTTGAAATAAAAGGACAATAAAATAATGGAAATGTAAGGGGATTTCAAGGTCCGCGGATGCCAACAGAATTACCTCGAGTCTCCACAAGAAAATACGAGATGAAACACCTAACGGACAACTGGAACCAATACCAAAATGTGCATAAGAAGTGCAGAGTGTAGTGTGAGTACAACTGATCCGATGTACTCCGTATGTGTTGAGCCTAACCTCGACAAGGTAGTGATGAGACTATGACAAGACACCCACGTAAAATAAACCTGTGCAGATAACAATATACGTACAACAAAATAACAAATAAAAGCTAAATATGTTATTTTGGGAGGGGACATGCGAAAAGGGGGTACAAGATATGATAAATACTACAAAGAATGATAACAAGAAACAACCAATAAGCCTTTAACCAGCAAAACGACTAAACATATTTAACAAAACTGCACGGCATCACCTTTCGTGCTTTTACTCTCAACCTTACTATGAAACAACAATATCGGCATGTCATCACCCTTTAAGCTTTTACTTTCAACCTAACTGTGAAACAATAATAACTGCAAGACATCACAATTCGTGCTTTTACTCTCACTTTCATCACAATCAATAAATACGACACGACATCACCCTTCATGCATTAACACTCTCCTTTACCATTACAATGAACATAAACAAATGGGAGATAGAATAAGCAAGAACATGTCTCACATCAACTATATTTCCACAATACCAACCTCAACTTCGGAAAACAATACCCAATTATCTCAAATAGTTCATAAATGTGAAAAGAATGATCAATTTAGTAATTAACTAGTTTAAGCATGGATATCATGATCAAAGAAAGAAACAAATGGAAAGAAAACAAGTTTCGCCGCATGATTTGGCCCAACAACAACGCATAAGTACTCGTCACCTCACATATATGTTGTATCAAACATCTAGACATTTAGCAAATAGGTAAACAAGTCCTAATCCCTCAACTCAAGGTTAACCACGACACTTACCTCGCTCCAAAGACCAACTCAAAGCTCTAACGGGGCCTTTCCCCTAGAATTCTCCTGCAAACCACTCGTATCTAACCACAATTAACTCAATAATATCAAATATTGCTAATGGAACCAAGTACAATGCATAAATTTAGAATTTCCAAACCTTCCCCCAAAGCAAAAAAAATTGACCACGAGCCCGCTTGGTTAAAACCAGAGGTTCGGACCAAAATCCATTTACCCAATCACCCCCGAGCCCGATTATGGATTTTGTTTCGAAATCCGGCCTTAATTTGAGGTATAAATCCCTAATTTACAAAAAAACCAATTCTTCCTAAATCCCTAGTTTTCTACCATGGAAGAGCAAAGATTAAGGACACAAATTAAAGGGTGATGTTAGAAATGAAAGAAAATGAGTTTAAGTATACAATCCTATCATATGGTGTTGAGTTTTCTCTTCAAAATCGCCTCTTTCAAATGGAAAGTTTATGAAAATTGGGAGTGTCACGACCCAATTCTAACCCAGGTCGTGATGGCGCCTATCGTGATAGAAGGCAAGCGTACTTCCCAAAAATTTATTACCAATTTGATTATAAGAATTTAATAAAAACATTTCCAATATTTGAAATTTTCATAACTAAATAAACCCTAAATGTAATTATAGAAAATACGGAAACGAGCCCCAAACATCGGGGTGTCACTAAGTCACGAGCGTCTAAATCTATGAAATAAGATATATAAATCGTCTAACTGTCCAAAAGAAGAAATAGATGATAAAAGGAGTAACAAGTTCCTGCAGACGCTAGCAGCTACCTTGCAATTTCAAAAGATAGTCGGCCTGAACTCAGCGATCGCTGCACTCTAACTCACCTAGATCTACACATAAAGTGTAGGGTGTAGTATTAGTACAACCGAATCAGTAGTAACAGATATAACTAAGGAACTAAGTAGTAGTGACGAGCTAAGCAAAATATTCCAATTATTTCTTTTCACAATTAAGGATAAACAGTAGTAAGCAGGTAATTTTCGTAAATCAACAACTGCTACAAGGAAATTAACAGGAAAATGCAACAACAGCAAAAGTAAATGAAACCTCACAGCAATGTCGCTCCATCACTCAAAAGTCGACGCTCAGTACTCAACACACACACTCAATAGGTACATGAGCTCACTGGGGGTGTACAGACTCCTGAGGGGCTCATACAGCCCAAGCACTAAGCACGGACAACTCACGTGCTATGGTATCAGTACCTGGATCCGCACGGACAACTCACGTGATGCACGGACAACTCACGTGCTATAATCAAATATCTCACAACAGGCCCTCGACCACACTCAGTCATGTACCTCTCTAGTCTCACAATTCTCAACAAATAAGGAAACACAGCCCAAACCAAGTATCACAGCATATCAGCAAAATAATAGAGACTGAGGTAAACATGTACAAGAATTTCTATGACTGAGTGCACATAATGTGAGCATGAATAAAGCCTCCGTTCAGTCAAGTTCAACAACATGTAAATACATAAACACATATAATGGCTATTAGATCTCACAGCCTTACGGAACGGACCAAGTCTCAATCCCTCGCGGTATACACCCACACGCCCGTCACCTAGCATGCGTATCACCTCCAGACAATCACTTGAGATCAAATTCTCCGGGTTTATACCTTCAAAACAAGAGTTAAAACTGTTACTTACCTTAATAACGTAAAATCGTACTCCGGGATGTACTCGTCCCTCGACTCGGTCTCCAAAAGCTTCGAATCTATCCATAATCAGAATAATATTATCAACATAGGCTAAAGAATCGAATTCCACATAAAAACTACATAATTTGGCCAAAATCCGAAATAGGCTAAAACCCCGCCCCCGGGCCCACGTCTCGAAACCAATCAAAATGGCAGAATTAGAAACCTCGTCCTCTCCCGAGTCTAATCATATAAAATTCATCAAAATTGGATCCGTTTGGTCCCTCAAATCCTCACTTAAAACTCTCCAAAACTCCAGCTCTAACTCCCTCAATTTTACTATAAACCCCTACTTATTCCATGGCTAATCAGTGAAAAAACATCATAAACGCGCGTAAATAAATCCAAGTAACTTACCTCAGTGATATCTCTTGATTCCCTCTTGAAATTCTCTTCCCAAAGCTCAAAACCGTTCAAAAATGGAGGAAAAGGGCCAAGATTCCGCACCTGCGCTCAATGCCTAGGCCTCCATTTCCGCATCTGCGATGGGCCCTCCGCACCTGCGATCATCGTACCTGCGGTTCCCCGTCTGCAGTTGCGGCCCATACGAAATCATCCCGAGTCCCTCTCTACCTCAACAAAAAATTCCAACAATTCATACATCACTACCCGAACTTAGTCGAACCTTCGGAACACCCAAAACAACACCAAAATACCAAATCAACCCCGGATTGAAGCCTAAGAACTTCTAAACTTTCAAAATTTGCCAACGATGCCGAAACCTATTAAACCACGTCCAAATGATCTCAAATTTTGCACACATGTCACAGTGACACTACTAACCTAATACAACTTCCAGAATTCCATTCTGACCCCGATACCTAATTTTCCACTGCCGACCAAAATCGTCAAATTTCTAACTTTCGCCAATTCAAGCCTAATTCTACGACGGACCTCCAAATTACATTCAAGACACACTCCTAAGTCTAGAATAACCCAACGAAGCTAACCGAATCATAAAAATCGAAATCCGAGTTCGTTTACTCATAAGTCAACTCCCGGTTGACTTTTCTAACTTAACTTTCTAACTAAAAGACTAAGTGTCTCATTTCATATCAAAACTACTCCGGACCCAAACCTACCAACTCCATACAAATCAACACAGTTGAACAACACATAAAGAATCAGAAATAGGGGAAATGGGGCTATAACTCCCGGAACGACCGGCCGGGTCGTTACAGGGAGAAATCTCATTTTAGAACTGTTTTGAATCACTAGCATTACGTTTTCATCGCCTTCGCGTGAAACCTAACACGTTCGCACAGAGCATGACCAAAATGGCATACGCGGTCGCGAGTAAATCCATGTGTTCGTAAAAATTTAGCCCGCCTACCTCCGCGTTAGCAAGATTAGGCTCGCTTTCGCGTAGAGTTACCTCAACTCCCCCTACCCAGCCTATGTAACGCTACGCGTTCGTGTGTGACTGGTCACATTTGCGAAGAGCAAACCCCCCAATTCTCCGCGTTCGCGTAGGAATAAACCTCCCCAATCCCAGATTCCCATTCCCGATCGTGTGAAAGGCTTCGCGATCGCGAAACACAACACACCGGATGACAGCTGAAGCAAAAAAAAACAGATTTTTCTAAGTTCAAAGGGTCTGTAGGCTATCCGAAACTCACAGAGCCCTCGATACTCCAAACCATACTTGCACACAAGTACAAAAACCTCAAAAGCACTCGCTCGCACGATCAAAATACCAAAATAACACCTAGAATTACGAATCTGACACCCAACCAAATTAAATTTTCAAGATAACTTTATAATTGCTATTTTAACAATCGGACGTCCGAATCGTGTCAAACCAACTTCGTTTCTCACCAAATTTGACAGATAACTCATAAATATAGTAATGAACCTATACCGGGTTCTGGAACCAAAATACGAACCTGATATCAATAAAGTCGAACATTGGTCAAACCTTTTAAGTCATTAGGCCTTTAAACTTTAATGTTTCAACAAAATACAAAAACTCGAGCTAGGGACCTCAGAATTTAATTTCGAGCATACGCTCAAGTCTCAAATTACGATACGGACCCACCGGGACCATCAAAATATGAATCCGGGTCTGCTTGCTCAAAGTGTTGACCGAAGTTAACTCAAATAGATTTTAAAGGCAAAATCTCATATTTTATCAATTTTTAACATAAAAGCTTTCCAAAAAAATGACCGGATTGTGTACACAAATGGAGGAAGGTTAAAATAAGATATTGGAGGATTCAAGACACTTATTTAAGATTTAAAACTCTATATGAACTACCGGGTCATCACGGGGATGTGTTTAGATGGCTTGAATGTGATGAAAAATGGTCTATTGGGTGCTTGGTGTCTGTCTTGATTTGACGTATAGCCTTGAGTATGAATGTGTTGAAGGATATTTCATGTTGTTTTATAGTGGAGCAAAGTAGATTTTCATGTCGTGTTGATGAGTTCAAACTCGGAAAGATTAAGTGATTGCGAAGTAATTGTGGTTGTGAAAGGGTATAACAAAATGCCAAATTGAGGCTAAGTAGGTGGGTTATCTCCTGCGGAGTAATCTATATAGGTGCGTTCCTTATAATGTTGAGTGTAGAGTTTCTTTTCTACCAGCGGGGTGTATGTGTTGGGATTTGAAATTGAATCTGGTTGAGAAAGTTGACTTGACTGTCAAGAGAATAAATGTGAGCTCGGCGGATGATGGAGGTCTTTTATGTTTGGTGTTCCATGAGCTTGCGAAGGATTTTCATTGAAATAACTGTGGTATTATGGCAGTAATAGAGTATGGGTATTGTGATTTATTGAGTGTTATAATCTATGGCTTTGAGCCAAGTGGGGGAGCCTGCTGTTGATAATTTAATTTCATAGTTATATGTTAAATTTTAGTTTTGGTATAAGGAATAGTGATGGTTTAGCTATGACTTTTAGAGGTTGAGATCGAGGATGACTCGAGTTATGAAATTCCTAGATACGGGTTATATTGCATTTTATTAGTATACGAAAATCATCGGGACGAGTGAGTTGTTATTTGTGAAGAATGTAGTGCGAAAGAATATGAATTCGATCGGTGGTGTTAAGGTAGAGATTACCACGTTGAGTGATGTTGTGCTAATGAGGCACGTGTCTTTTGGCCCGTTTGGACGGTGCAATTTAGATTTGAGCGGGGTGGATGAGTTTCGAAAGGGTTCTAATGGATTCAAAATGTATATGTATCAATTGAAAATTTTTGGAATTTGCATATCGCCAGAATTGGTTATTTACACTGGATGGTGCCGGGACTTGCGATAATTCCGTATTACTATGGATTATACATTCCAGTATAAGAAAGGTACAAGAACAATTTTTGATTCACATAAGGGATTTTCAGAATGGGTGTTTCGATTGTGGTAATTATGGGGGTAATTATGATGTGGTGAGGCTTTACAGATGTTTTGAAGGCAATATTCTTGGGTTTGTTGATTTGCGTGTCTTGGTTGAGTTAGAGAAATTCGGTTCTGATAGTTTGGTTATGTGCAAATGGATTTCAAAGTGTTCGTGATGGTTTCTACCATGGTTTTGAGCCGGATATTGTCTACTAGTGTGGGGAACGTGTTGTATTATGATTTTCCCTTGGAAGGAAGCAAGAGGAAGCTTTCTAACTAACCAGGTATGTAATTTTCCAGTGACTGAGAGTTGATAATGAGATTCTCGTGCTTTTCACATGATGGCATGATAGATGGGGTGTGTTGTGCCGGGTTAAGATTTACATGTACAAGATAAAAGTTCAATCTTGAAGGGAAGGTCGCGAATTTTAGACAGAATGGTCAGTTTCAATTATTTAGATAAATGATATAACTGCTCGGTAAGCCTTGAGAAGTGTGCACATTTTAGAAGGCGCATTGTGTTTTGACTTATGATGTTCATCGGTATTGCAGTACCTACATGGCTGGTAGACTGCTGGTATTCGAATTTTTGCTATGTGGCACAGAAGAATTATAGAAGTAATCTTCGTGGGATGATTGTTCATGAAAGATGAGTTAGTCATTCGAATGGTAGAGTTGGGATCAATTACGGTGATTCATGTGTTCTATGAATTTGGAAACTGAGAGTTCTCAAAAGCATATTGTTTCAGAGTTGCGACCTATTTAAAGTGAGCATTGTATTTAAACTCAGTGGAGGCACTAGTTGTGTCAATTATCTGTGGTAGCTACACGCTATGAGTGTGTATATATGAGAGGTTTTAGCTCATGTGCGGGCATCGGGGCAAGTATTCATACTCGGAAGAATGCTTATGTTGTGATATGCCTAGAGTTGACAGTTATGCATAAAGTTATAATGTTTCTCGTATTTGTAGCTTTGTTGAGAACTATCTGAGCATACTTGAGGTTACAAAAAGGCTAATTCTCTGAATAAACTTGGTATTTACTAATTCTGCGATAACTTGTCGATTTGAGCTGTGATAGCACACCTTGCACATGCCTACACTATGGCGTGTTATTTATACCAATCCAGGAGTGTTAAAAGCTTACTTCATTATTATATACTTGTGCACTTTTTTAATTTCTCCTGTATGATATACTTGGACCGGAGGTCTGTGACCATGCCAGGCGATTTATATTGATATCATTGACACATGAGTTATCCCTGTCGCACGTGAGTTGTCCGTGTAGTGTGTGGAAACCATATTTCCTTGATTATTTATCTAATTTAATTGTATTTCCTTTCCTCTACATCTTATGATATTATTTGACAGGTTATTTAAGGAATTGTAACATATACCTACGGTTATTCTTTTCACAAAATTTTGAGGCTTGATTGTAAATAATGGGTTGTGTTGGGATTGCATGTAAATAAAGAGGTTGTGCTTGATGAGATATGATTATTGGACCTAGAATGAGTACTGTTAGGTTTGATTACGACGTGTTTGGAAGTATAATTGTAGGAATCGTCTTGGATAATTGGCTATGGCACTTGTTGAACGAGGGAAAGCTTCCTAACTTTTTGATCTGATAAGTGTTTATGATATTCCGCGTGTTTCTTTCATTATCGCCCATGTACGAAGGTTTTGGGATGAATTTTTGTTTGATATGGGGTTTAATACTGGTACCGGGTTGGTTTGAGTAGTTACTGTGATCGGGAATTGTGCTACGAGTATACGAGTTGTGTAGTATGTTAAGTGATTTTATCTGGGGTTATGGTTATGGGTTGATACAGCTTGTTCAAACTTATACAGTGTGTAGATGTGAGACTCGGGTCTTGTAAGAAATTCTGGATGTTGGAAGTTTGGTTCTAAGTTTACGGACTAAGGATAAAGTAATTATCTTCAATTATGGTGTTGTCAGGAAAATATGGAATAGGGGACGTCGTATCACCCCCGGGTATGTACGTGGTAAGGTGGAACAGTGATTAAAGACTTAGGAATAACTCTTGGCACGTTTGAGGACGAACGTATGTTTAAGTGCGGGAGAATGCAACAAACCGACTTGTCATTTTGAACAGTTACGCTCCTTTAAACTATTTGAAGTCTTGAATAGCTTCATATGATGTATTATGACGTGTGTGAATCGTCAGTTTTGATTTTTAGGTATTTCGGAATTAGTTTGAAAGAATGAATTTCATGTTAGAAGCTTAAATGTAAAGGATTGACCAAAGTTTGACTTTTGTGCAAACGACTCCGGAATAGAGTTTTGATGGTTCCAATATCTCTATCTGGTTATTTCGAACTGAGGGGTGTGTCTGGATATTTATTTTGAAGTCCATAGTTGAATTGGGCTTGAAATGGCGAAGTAAGAAATTAAAGGTTTGGAAGTCTGACCGGATATTTGACTTTATTGATATCGGGGTCGGAATCAAATTTCGAAAAATCAAACAACTCCATTATGTCATTTATAAGTTGTGTGCATAATTTGAAGTCATTCGTATTGATTTGACATGTTTCGGCACAAGATATAGAATTTGGAAATTTGAAAATACATAAGTTCAATTCGAGGTGCAATTGGTAATTTTGACATTGTTTGATATAGTTTAAGACCTCGAGTAAGTCTGTGTCATGTTACGGGACTTATTGGTATATCCAGAAGAGGTCCCTAGTTGCTCGGTTGAGTTTCGGATGGGGTTCGCATCGATTGAAGCCTTGTTGAAGCTGCTGGAATTTTTGGGTTGCTGGTGCAACCGCTTCTGCGGAAGCTTGGTCGCAGAAGTGGCTCCATAGAAGCAAGCAGCCTATCGTAGAAGAGAAATAGATACTACTGGGTAGGAGCCGCAGATGCGGAGGAATCTTCACATAGCACGACCGCAGATGCGGTGATGGTGATCGTAGAAGTGGACGGAGCGCAGATGCGCTTTGCTCGCACCTGCATTTGCGCAGAAGCGGAAGAAGTTCCGTAGGTGCGAGGGCTGGCTGTGGAGTGTGGATCTGTAGATACGGGTATTGGCTCGCAAAATGAACACCGCAGAAGCGCGAATTTTTTCGCAAATGGGAACATCCCTGGACATAACCTATAATTCGAGGTTTTTGGTTTGTTTCTTCATTTTCGGATTTTGGAGCTCGGTTTGGGCTACATTGGAGAGGAACTTTCCACACGAATTGGGGTAAGTACTCTTGTTTCGATTGTGAATATATTTCATGAATTAATCTTCATCTTTAGCGTATGATTACTGATTTTTCAAAAGAAATCAGAGGAATTTTCTTTAAATTCATAAAATGAATTTTTGAGTTTCGAACACCGATTTGGAGTACGATTTGAGTGAAATTTATATGGTTGGACTTGTATTTGAATGGGTCGTCAGATTTTGTGAGTTTTGTAGGATTCCGAGACGTGGGCCTCATTGTCGACTTTTCGAGCGGAGTTGGAATTTTTTTATAAATTGTTAAATTGTAAGGATTGGAATATATTTTGATTAAATTGTACATTGTTTGACTAGTTTCAGATAGTTTAGATTGAATTGAGGAGATAGGAAGGTGTTCAGAGGTTGATACGCGCAAAATGAAATTTTCGGAGAACTATTTAGCTTGTTTAGCATTGGATTCGGCTTGTTTGAGGTAAGTAACATTTATAAACTTGGAGTTGAGGGTATAAACCCTGAATATACATCTTGGTATTATCCATACACTTTCATGTGTTAACAAATTAAACTGAGAATCATGTTAAAATCATGCTGAGGCTATATGTCGGTATTATTAAGAACCGCAGAGGTTATGTTGCTGTTAAATTATTTGTTTAAATTGTAATTTTGTACTCAGTCATATACATTCATTATAGCATATTTCAGTCTCTATTGTTATTTGTTGTTCCACAATTCATCATTTTGGGCTAGTTTCATGACATTGTGAGTCCGAGAGATTGGAGAGATTGATGACTAGGTGAGGCTGAGGGTCTGATTGTGAGGTTATTGATACTATAGCACGTGAGATTGTCTGTGCGGATCCAGATATAAATAACATAAATATGGCATCGGAATGTCACCTCGTGCTAACATAACATAACACGGCACGTCATGTCCCCTCGTGCTAACATAACATAAACATGGCACGAAATGTCCCCTCGTGCTAAATAACATAAACATGGCACAGAATGTCCCCTCGTACTAAATAACATAAACATGGCACGGCATGTCCCCTCGTGCTAACATAATATAAACATGGCACGGCATGTCCCTTTCTAAATAACATAAACATGGCACGGCATGTCCCCTCGTGCTAACATAACATAAACATGGCACGGCATGTCCCCTCGTGCTAACATAATAAACATGGCACGGCATGTCCCCTCGTTCTAAATAACATAAACATGGCACGGCATGTCCCCTCGTGCTAACATAACATAAACAACAATTTAACAAGGGAAATCAACAATAAGAACCATAAATCACAACATCCCGGCAAGGGAGTCAAGGACACAAACAGTATCATCAACAGTATAAACAACAATAGAAATCATACCATCCCCGCAAGGGAGTCAACAATGAAAATAATATCATTAACAGCATAAACGGTAATAGAAACCATAACATCCCGGCAAGGGATTCAACAAGGCAAACAACATCATCAACAACGGAATAATAAGAGAAACCACAAAATCCCGGCAAGGGAAACAGCTATAACCAATCTCACCTAAACAGTTAACTTCACGGAATAATCTCAACTTCCACAAGGGCCCAGTAATAGGCAACATCAAGGAAATACCAATAACATAAATGTCTAACAATTAGACCTAAGTATCACTTAAGGGAATAGTCATACAAATCACAATGTAAGACTCACGGGCATGCTTGACTCCAACGAATAGATGTTCCAACTACGGCTAGTCAACTATAAGGCTAGATGACACTAATTATAGTCAATTAGGCAAGCTAGGAAGAAAATATAGCATGATGATAAGAGAAGTAGAATATTCAATTAAGTCAAGTAAAGTCAATAGCCAACGAAGGAATCCAAAAAAACAAGTAATTCTAATTTAAACAGGAGGGGATGAAATTAACAACCAAGGATTCAAATGTAACAATTATAAATCATACACAGGTAGTATGAGAACCTTCGACTCCTAAAAGGGCAATCTAATTGCAAATAAGTCCGAGTACACACTCGTCACCTTGCATACTCGGACTACAATCAACAAGGAAGACTCAATCCTAAGGGGTAGTTCCCCCACACAAGGTTAGGCAAAATACTTACCTCAAAGACAACAACTCAGTACTCAAAAATAGACTTCTCAGACGGGAAGGCCTCTGGACGGCTCAAAATCAACTAAAACAACTTCAAAATACATATAAAACGTATAAGGAACTATTCCGAATAATAAACTTTCAATATTTACAAAATTATAAAAATCGACCCAAAAGTCGACCCTCGAGCCCGCACCTTGGAACCCGACAAATTTTACAAATTTTGATTTCCCATTCCGATACGAGTTCACCCATACTAAATTTATCCAATTCCGATAACATTTGGTCTTTCAAATCATGAATTTACATCTTAGAAGTTTTCTTTCAAACCCACAATTCCCTCAATCCAAAACACAAATTAAATGATAAAAATAAGAACTAATTCGTGAAATATAATTAATTCTAGTGTAAGAACATTTACTCATTCGATTGGTGTGAAAAACCCTTCGAAAATTTCCAAGAACCGAGCTCTAGAAGTCAAAATATGATAATAATGGCCTAACCCTCGATTTTGAAATATAATCTGTCTGCCCAGATTTTAAGGCAATGCGATCGCGGATTAAAAGATGCGATCGCATAGAGGAAATAATGTTGCTGGCCAGAAAGGTTCTATGCGATCGCGAATAGGTAGATGCGATCGCATAGAGGAAATAATGTTGCTGGCCAGAAAGGTTCTATGCGATCGCGAATAGGTAGATGCGATCGCATAGTAGGAAGTAGGGGCACTGGTCAATTTAATATTATGCGATCGCAAGCAAGCAAACGCGTTCGTACTATAGGGAATTTTATACTTGTGCGATCGCGGACCTGATCGTGCGAACGCATTGAATAAAAATTTGGGCAGGTCAAATGACACTATGCGATCGCGGCCACTACTATGCGATCGCATAGGAGGAAACAAGAAGGTAGCATCAGCAGTGGAAAAATGAGGAAAATTGATCCGAAACCTATCTGAAACACACCCGAGGCCCCCCGATACCTCGTCTAAATGCACAAACAATACTTATAACCTAACACGGACTCGCTCGAGGTTTCAAACCACATAAAACACACTAAAATGATGAATCAACCCCAAAAATCAATGAAATTCCTCAAAACTTCTTTAAACATCAAATTTTTGCATTTAAGGTCTAAATCACGCCAAACGAAGTCTGTTTCATACCAAACTTCACAGATAACACATATAAATCATATCGAACATGTACCGAGCTTTGGAACCAAGATACGATCCTGATACCACAGGTTTCATATAACATTTCATTTTCAAAAATCTTTATCTTTTTTAGAAAACAATTTTCTTTAAAAATTCATTTCTCGGACTTGGGACCTCGGAATTTCATTCCGGGCATACTCTCAAGTCCCATATTTTCCTACGGACCCTCCGGGACCGTCAAATCACGGGTCCGGTTCCGTTTACCAAAAACATTGACCGAAGTCAACTTTATTCAAATTTCTAATACAAAATTATCATTTTTATCAATTTTTCACATAAAGGCTTCTCGGCTACACGCCCGGGTTGCACATGCAAATCGAGGTGGGATAGAAGGAGGTTTTCACGACCTCGAAACATAGAATTAGCTAGAAATATACGGGATGACCTTTTGGGTCATCAGATCCCCCCTTCTTAAACAAGCGTTCGTCCTCAACGTGCCAAGATTCACTTTGAAATCATCCAATCGATGATGGTATACTTCCAAAACATAGCCGCGGGTGATCTCATGTCACCCCAACCCACATAAGCCCGATGAAACAATCACAACTGCAATATAGCCTTCACATCACCCCCGATAAGCCTCATATCTATACTTCTCACCCTTTACTCATTTACAAAAGACCAGATTCTAAATCCATATCCGGCATTAGCCTCAATCAACTGCATCGACTCATGACTACACCCACAAGGCACAACCACACAACATAGCACATCACACATAGGCTCAAATAACACTTTTGATCACAATAGCTGCCCCAAACCAACTCGACCTTGGCAATTATCCCCACATCTGAAAGAAACCTGTTTTCTAAACCCCATAACACTGATAATGATGCAATGAACACGAAGACTTCGTTATTAAACATCTGAGTTACCAGCCACAACTGACACCACCGGGCACACATCCCGCAAACTATACTAAAGAAACAAATAACGAAATGACTGAATATGAAAATAGAAACATATAAAGGAACTATCAAACAAGCCCATAGGCATAACTCTCTATCAATACCGACTTACCAAAAGCAATATAACAAGGAAGAAGCAAAGCATATGAACAAATCACAAGGATACCATCCTGATAAAATTCCCACTGTGGTACTCAGTCCGGTCCAACCATATCGAATCACAAATATCACGAGGACCTCGTCCTCAACTCTGAATCACATATCGAAAATATATCATACCAATTGAAATTCCTCCACTATTCATCTCAGCTGATAAAATCATAACGCTAGCTGATCTCACATCTCCATGGAATATCAAATCACAACTCGTAAACAAAATACTCAGGAAAATCACATAAAGCTTACTACGTAGAACAACAAGGACTCACTTCCAGTCTCACCACTATCAAGAATGAAATAAACAACGATAAACACGGGCTACTACTCATAGAATCTCCCAACATGAGCAAACACAAAACGGAGTGCAAAACATGGAACTCACTCATAAATGAAACGACAAATAAGGGAACTCGTCCCGATCAGCAGAATTATAATGAAATACAATTGATGCCCCTCTGTAACACATGAAAACATACTTGTGTGATGATATCTGGCACAAAGGCCTCTATTTTACTATATGAAACACAACAATGGGTCGGGCCTCCCCCTCTTAAGCGCCTCTACTCACCTGAATACCCTGCTAACACACACCTACCTGAATCCTGGGACAATCTCTCACCCTATGGCTAACATCTCCACACCAAAAAGAATCTTGATGCCGTCAAGGCTGTGGGAAAAACACACAATACGAACCCTCTGAGACCCATGAGTACCTGAAATCCCATGTGAAGCTGGTAATGCAAATTGAATTGGTTGACACACAAAACTTCAATCGTGTCGTGTCTTGCCTCCATAATACGGACCAGTAGATTCCTCTGATCTATGAGGCCTCATTGCCTCCTTGAACTCTCTCCCTGATCTTATCTGTCCTATCATTTCCGGTCCCACATGCGCTCTAACCGGCGAGCGATCCCTACTACCTGCTGTAACGAGGCATCCTACTCTAACTCTCGAGTCCCGCTGAACCGAATATCATGTCTGAATCTCTCAAAACTCTACAGACCCATATCCTAACTGAAGCAACCAAACGAGGTGCATGTCTGGCCAACTCTCTGAATCTAACGGCATGCTATAGTAGTGACATAGCGCCCTGATGCAACTGCTCAAACTCCGCACACTGTACATCCCGAAGGAACTAAGGTGCAACCTCCCTCAAAGCATCTCCAAAAACTGAATCCATGCTAGTGAAGCTAAATCAGTCAGGCGATCCAACTCATACGCCGCCACCACTAATCCACCCACTACTCTGAACCTGAGACATGACAAAAACAAACCCATTCATCTCTACAATACCCGAAGCGCGAAGAATATAGTGACACTCCTCCCGGAAACCCTGGGCACCATCTGTCGCCAATCCACTGAAAGATAGAAGGGTGATACTTTCTGTACATCTCAAATCCAAGGTATTCTTCCTCTGAGGCTACTATCCAAACCACGGGCTGAACTGAAACCACATGTCGGGTTGTCATGACAACGGGTACATGATCAATGTGATCTCGTTGTTGTGGAGTGTAGACGGTGGGAGTCTGAGCTCCTCCCCTGATCTGTGAAGCAACCGGTGCACTAGAATCAACCCTGCCTGAGTCAATGTACCACTTATACTCAAAACTGCACTCAGGTCTCCTGAAGTCCGGGATAGCAACAGGCACCCCCAGTACTTGTCCCCCAACTAGAACTACTAGCTACTCCTCAATGGCTGCTCTGGTAGGCATCTTAACTGCGGCACGTGCTCCTTGTTGGCCTCTGTCTCTGACCCTTGCGACACTTGTTTCGGGGTAACATCATCAGGAACCGCCGTTTGTGTCCTCACCATCGGTGAGAGAATGAAACGATAATTTCAAACTTCAAGATCAATAAAATCGCACGATAGGAATGAAGGAAGTGAAATTGTCCTAATAGTTCTGTAGCCTCTCGAAGATAAGTATAGACGTCTCCATACCGATCCGCAATACTCTACTAAACTCGCTTATGACTCGTAGCACCTATGAAACTAGAGCTCTGATACCAACTTGTCACGATCCAAATTCCCTCCGTTGGGTATCGTGATGGCACCTAGTCTTAGGGACTTGGTAAGCCTAGCAGTTACTGAATAACAACAAAAATAAAAGGAAAACTAACAGTCTTGAAATAGAATCTCAACAGAATATACAAACTTTCCCAAACCCGGTGGTACAAGTCATAAGCTCTACGAATCTTCTACAACTTCTAAGTACAACTGTTTGGAAATAAATACAACAGTGTATGAAAAGTAAATACAAAGAAGGTGACTCCGAAGCCTGCGAACGCAGCAGCAGGTTACCTTGAGTCTCCTTGGCAATCATCCACACAGCTACTACCATATATACCTGGATCTGCACACAAAAATGTGCAGAAGTGTAGTATGAGCACACCACAGCGGTTCCCAGTAAGTATCAAGACTAACCTCGGTGGAGTAGTGACGAGGACTAGTCAAGACACCACTGGTCTACAAAATAAATAACATGAATATATAAATAAGCGAACGTTGCATCTATATAAGACTTCACGGAATAATCCACAACAATGACAATATAAAGCGGAAGGAAATTTACAGAAATCAATCACGAAACAGCACAAAAATACACAGAAAGATGGACAACAAAACAAGCGGAATCGAAAGGAAACACAATACAATTGAGAACACTGATAACTCAACTCTACGTCGGTTTGTTCACATCGGGCCTTAGCCATTAGAATCCATAACTGGTAGAAATCTTTAAACAATAGTTCATATGAAAAAGTTTTGCAAATAAAATCATTTTAGTATGGAAGCGCTTAATAGAGAGAATTACGTAAAACATAGTTTCTTTCAAAATACGAAGCTTTCCAAAGAGGCTTTCCCAATAAATGACTTCCAAATATCATTTTAGGCAAGACTAATGCTTTTCAAATATACCTTCGATGTAAAAGTCATTCAAATATAATCGTTTCAAATACATTGATATTTCAATAATACTTTTCAATAAAATCCCTTGATCAAAATCTCCTCAAGATTTATCCACCGGAACTCAGTCTGTAACTCAAAACTTTTCATGCAGTACAGGAGGAATATCAAATCTTGCCAATAAATACAGTAAATAACAAACAGGAACAACGAAAATAATAATGCATAAATACGGCACGGAATGTCCCCTCGTGCTAGATAACGTAAACACAGCACAGAATGTCCCTTAGTGCTAAATAACATAAACACTGCACGGAATGTCCCCTCGTGCTAAATAACATAAACATGGCACGGAATGTCCCCTCGTGCTAACATAACATAACATGGCACGGCATGTTCCCTCGTGCTAACATAACATAAACATGGCACGGAATGACCCCTTGTGCTAGATAACATAAACATGGCACGGAATGTCCTCTCGTGCTAAAAAACATAAACATAGCACGGCATGTCCCCTCGTGCTAACATAACATAAAAATGGCACGGCATGTCCCCTCGTGCTAACATAACGTTAACATGGCACGGCATGTCCCCTCGTGCTAACATAACATAAACATGGCACGGCATGTCCCCTCGTGCTAACATAACATAAACATGGCACGACATGTCCCCTCGTGCTAAATAACATAAACATGGCATGGCATGTCCCCTCGTGCTAACATAAAATAAACAACAATTTAACAAGATAAATCAACAATAAGAACCATAAATCACAACATCCCGGCATGGGAGTCAACGACGCAAACAGTATCATTAACAGTATAAACAACAATAGAAATCATACCATCCTGGCAAGGGAGTCAACAATGAAAACAATATCATTAACAGCATAAACGGTAATAGAAACCATAACATCCGGGCAAGGGATTCAACAAGGCAAACAACATCATCAACAACGGAATTTAACAGAAACCACACAATCCCGGCAAGGGAAACAACTATAACCAATCTCACCTAAACAGTTAACTTCACGGAATAATCTCAACTTCCACAAGGGCCAAGTAATAGGAAACATCAAGGAAATACCAATAACGTAAATGTCTAACAATTAGACCTAAGTATCACTTAAGGGAATAGTCATATAAATCACAATGTAAGACTCACGGGCATGCTTGACTCCAACGAATAGATGTTCCAACTACGGCTAGTCAACTATAAGGCTAGATGACACTAATTATAGTCAATTAGGCAAGCTAGGAAGAAAATATAGCATGATGATAAGAGAAGTAGAATATTCAATTAAGTCAATTAAAGGCAATAGCCAATGAAGGAATCCAAAAAAACAAGTAATTCTAATTTAAACTGGAAGGGATGAAATTAAAAACCAAGGATTCAAATGTAACAATTACAAATCATACACAGGTAGTATGAGAATCTACGAGCCCTAAAAGGACAATCTAATTGCAAATAAGTCTGAGTACACACTCGTCACCTCGCATACTCGGACTACAATCAACAAGGAAGACTCAATCCTAAGGGGTAGTTCCCCCACACAAGGTTAGGCAAGATACATACCTCAAAGACGACAACTCGGTACTCAAAAATAGACTTCTCAGGCGGGAAGGCCTCCAGACGGCTCAAAATCAACTAAAACAACTTCAAAATACATATAAAACGTATAAGGAACTATTCCGAATAATAAACTTTCAATCTTTACAAAATTATAAAAATCGACCCAAAAGTCAACTCCCAGGTCCGCACCTCGGAACCCGACAAATTTTAAAATTTCGATTACCCATTCCGATACGAGTTCACCCATAATAAATTTATCCAATTCCGATAACATTTGGTCTTTCAAATCATGAATTTACATCTTATAAGTTTTCTTTCAAAACCCACAATTACCTCAACCCAAAATACAAATTAAATGATAAAAATAAGAACTAATTCGTGAAACATAATTAATTCTAGTGGAAGAACAATTACCCATTCGATTGGTGTGAATAACCCTTCAAAAATCGCCAAGAACCGAGCTCTAGAAGTCAAATATGATAATAATGGCATAACCCTCGATTTTGGAATATAATATGTCTGCCCAGATTTTAAGGCCTCGCGATCGCAGATTAAAAGATGCGATCGCATAGAGGAAATAATGTTGCTGGCCAGAAAGGTTTTATGCGATTGCGAATAGGTAGATGTGATCGCATAGTAGGAAGTAGGGGCACTGGTCAATTTAATATTATGTGATCGCAAGCAAGCAAGCGCGATCACACTACAGGGAATTTTATACTTCTGCGATCGCGAACCTGATCGTGCGAACGCATTGAATAAAAAGTTGGGCAGGTCAAATGACACTATGTGATCGCGGCCACTACTATGCGATTGCATAGGAGGAAACCAGAAGGTAGCATCAGCAGTGGAAAATGAGGAATATCGATCCAAAACCTATCCGAAACACACCCTAGGCCCCCCCGGGACCCCGTCTAAATGCACGAACAAAACTTACAACCTAACACGGACTCGCTCGAGGTTTCAAACCACATAAAATAAACTAAAACGATGAATCAAACTCAAAAATCAATGAAATTCCTCAAAACTTCTTTAAACATCAAATTTTTGCATTTAAGGTCCGAATAACGCCAAACGAAGTCCGTTTCATACCAAACTTCACATATAACACATATAAATCATACCTAACCTGTATCGGGCCTCGGAACTAAGATGTAAGCCCGATACCACGGGTTTCACATAGCATTTCATTTTCAAAAACCTTTATATTTTTCAGAAAATAATTTTCTTTAAAATTTTATTTCTCGGACTTGGGAACTCGAAATTCGATTTCGGGCATACACCCAAGTCCCATATTTTCCTACGAACCCTCCGGGACCGTCAAATCACGGGTTCGGGTCCGTTTAACAAAAACGTTGACCGAAGTTAACTTTATTCAAATTTCTAATACAAAATTATCATTTTTATCAGTTTTTTACATAAAAGCTTCCCGGCTACACGCCCGGGATATGCACGCAAATCGAGGTGAGATAGAAGGAGGTTTTCACGACCTCGGAACATAAAATTAGCTAGAAATATACGGGATAACCTTTTGGGTCATCACAATACGCCCAAGTCCCATATTTTACCAGACCTCCCGGGATCGTCGGAACACGGATCCGGGTCCGTTTACTCAAAATGTTGACCAAAATGAACTATAATAAAATTTTAACTCTAGAAATGACTATTTGTCATATTTTCACATAAAAGCTTTCCGGTTTCACGCCCGGACTGCGCATGCAAATCGTGGTATTTAAAATAAATATTTTTATGGCTAATAAGCCTAGAACAGAGTCTAAATTCATAGAATGACCCCTTGGGTCATCACACATTATCACCCACATTCTTCTTTGGATTAGAGGTACTAGCAACACCACCCCTACCGCTTCTTGTGGTCACCGCCATAGCTTGGCCTGTATTGCTCCCCCCTTCACGTTTAATACCTTATCATTTGGAAGTGCCCAATTAGGGCGAGTATTCGATGCTTGAGAAATTTGACCCATTTTTACTTCCAAGTAGCGGATTGAAGTGTTATGGGAGGCTATTTGGGCATCGGAGTCGGCATTTCTTTCCATCATTTTCTTGAACATACTTTCTATC
The DNA here is from genome assembly GCA_005239505.1 of Nicotiana paniculata. Classification (NCBI taxonomy): domain Eukaryota; kingdom Viridiplantae; phylum Streptophyta; class Magnoliopsida; order Solanales; family Solanaceae; genus Nicotiana; species Nicotiana paniculata. The sequence continues at coordinate 45,290 of MDKI01103983.1, forward strand.
TTCCCCATCTCATTGTTTGAAGAACATAGCCCTTGAGACGGATATGGAAGCGGGTTGTTGGGTTGTTGATACATCGGGGGCCTTTGAAAGCCCGACCCCCGGTTGCCTTGGTTATTATTGTTCCAACCCCCTTGGTTTCCATTGCCTCCCCAATTTTTACTGTTGTTGCCACCCCAATTGCTATTATTGTTTCCTCCCTGATTGCCTTATTGATTACCCTAATTTTGGTTGTTCTTCCCCCAATTGTTCGGATTGTTATTGTTTCCACTATTCTAATTCCCTTGGACTTAGTAGCCCGAATTTTGATTGTTTCCTTGTGATATCCATTGTTGATTTGGAGCATTTCTCCATTGACCTTGGTAATTATTGGCATATAAAACTTCCTCGCTTTGATCATCATAATAATCGTCTTGATTATAGCCACTATCACTCTGCTCAAATTGCTCTTGATTTCTTTGCACTTGCTGACCACGTTGTCTTCTCTTGTTGACCATTACATTCACTCATTCCATGGTGTTTACTTGCTTTGGCTCCTAAACCTGCTGAAGTTGAGCCTTTGCTAACTAGTTCATAGTAGTTGTCAACTCTGCTAAGGCTTGTCCGTGATCATGAAGTTCCTTGTGAAGGTGGATGACATTAGGGTCACCCTGAGGAATGTTTTCCCGACTTTGCCAGGTTGAAGAGGTGTCCTCCATCTAATTTAATATGTCACATGCATCGGCATAAGGCACTTTCATAAAATTTCCCCCTGCGAGCTGATTTACCACACACTGGTTCGTTGTGTTGATACCCCTATAAAATATTTGTTGGATCATTGCTTCAGTCATATCATTGTTGGGGCATTCTTTTACCATTGTCTGGTACGTTCCCAGATTTCATGTAGGGGTTCATTTGGATCCTGTTTAAAGGCTAAGATCTCATCCCTCAATGTAGCCATATGACCCGGAGAGAAAAACTTGGCTATGAACTTCTTAGCCAACTCATCCCAAGTGGTGATGGAATGGTTGGGTAGCCTCTAAAGCCAGTCCAAAGCCTTCCCTCTAAGTAAAAATGGGAAAAGCCTCAAACTCAACGCGTCATCAGATACATTCGTCTGCTTGCTCTCCCAACATGTGTCTACAAAATCTTTGAGATGCTTATATGCATTCTGATGCGGAGCTCCAGTGAAGAAACCTCTTTGTTCAAATAGAGTAAGCGTGAGATTCGGGCGGGACAATTGCACTTGCATAGCCTTCATTGGGTAGCACCCGGTGTTCTGCCCTTGGAGAAAAAGGGGGAGGGTTTGGAATAATGTCATGAGGTGGGCGGCCTCTTCTTTGTACTTGAGGTTCTAGATTAACTTCATCCATGTCATTGTCTTCTACCTCCTTCCCCTGAGCAATATGCCTGAGGGCCTCGTTAAGAGTCATTTGGTACCTAAAAGCATTTGACACACAAAATTAGAAAAATGGAAGGAAAGAAAAACAACACACACAAATAGTTAGATAGATAGCTAAGACCGTCTAACTCACCGGCAACGGCGCCAAAAATTGATCTGTTCCAAACCTACACTACTATTGAGTAGCGAGGATGGACGGTGCATTTTTACCCAACAAGGTCGGGATCGATTTCCATAGGGAGTTAATTGGTTTGGACTCAGGTATCTATCTAAATCTAGATGCGTGTTTTGTTCCTAATTTCACTTCCACACATGTTGGTGTTGATTCTACTTCTAATTCTATTCTATTGTTTGCAAAGTTTAAAGTTAGGTACAATATTTTTTGTGATAGTTTTCAAGTGTTTAAAAGGGCTAGAGTAGTGACTTCCGCCTAGGTGGATATATAACGGGTATCAAGAATCTAGGGAAAGCTTGATTTGATTGGGGTCATAATATAACCATCACACACAAGTACTTACTATATACCTCTCGGTAGCTTGAGTGATTTTGCCCAATTTGGTTTTCTCAAGTCCAAAGGGGTGTTCATGCAATACAAGTGATATTAGCTCAAGTTGGGTGTTACTATCTCTAGGTTTAACCTTTTAATTGGGGCTATCAATTTCTTGAGTTCGCCCCAATTCCTTGTTAGCCTAATTTTCCTAGACTTAGTCCCTCTTTCTCAAGAAGAGTCTAAGTCATAAAGGCATAAATTAGTGTTTGCAACCACTAATTCTACAATTCTAGTATGAACTAGGCTAAATATCACTAGCCATAAACAATCAAGCCCTAAAATTCAAGACCCATTAAATACCCACACTAGGGTTGGATCACAACCCTAGCTATGGGTCTAGCTACTCATAATAATAGCAGAAATCAAAGATAAAGAGGAGATATAATCTATAATATTAAAGTAAAAGATGAAAATCTAATGTTTGAAGGTAAATCTTGTACAAAATTTTCCAAATAGGAAAACCTAGCCGTCTCACGTGCTCAGCAAAAATATAACATAACCTAAAATTGATAAAAAGATCTATTTATACTAGGCTGAAATTTTCGGACAAAAATACCCTTGCAAAGGTTTTGCGGCCGCGTAATTTTGACTGCGGCCGCATAATTTTTATTGTGGTCCACGTTTCTTCACATCTGGGTCTGGGTTGAACCTTGTTTCGTGGACCGCGTAATTTCCACCGCGTCTGCGTGAGAGACTTCTACAGCTGCATAATTTTGACGCGGACCGCCCTTTTCATTTATTCTTGAATTATGCACTCTCTGATCCTTAGCAACCGCGGTCCGTGGAATTTCGATCATGGCCACTAAATTACTTTTGCGGCCGCCTCTTTCTGACGCGATCTGCGTTTATATTTGTGCCCAAAAAAACATATCTCTGATTCTCCATTTCGCGGTCTGCGAATTAATGGCCGCGTCCGCGTTGATACTTACGCGGCCGCACTTTTCTGTCATTGTCCGCGTTCCACACCTCTTGGCCCAGTCTTGATTTTTGTTCAAGTTTGACTCCTTTATGAGTTGATTATGGCTTCTTTGGCTCATTTTGAACAATCCCTGCAAGCAAGAATATTAAGTTAGTTTCCCGGAAATACCTTCACGCATTTTTGGCCCAAAACACAAGTAAAAGAGAGAAAATAACATGCTAAAATCCCTACTTATCAATAAGGGAGGATTTTGTATTGTCTGGTGGGATCGGGATGCACGCGCATCAGTTTATGTGTTTTATGTATTATTCTCTGACCGTGCAAGTTATTTGGCAGTTTTACATTTCACTTAAGGATTGGTTATAGCTGGATACTGATAAGACACTTAAGTTATGTATTTATTTCGGCAAATTACTTCTTTTACATTATCCTGCTTCCTTTTTTTTGTTTTAGTTATAACTGTCTGTTGTTATATTGTGATGTGTCCCACCTTAGTCTCGTCACTCCTTCGTCGATGTTAGGCTCGGCACTTACCAGTACATGGGGTCGGTTGTACTGATACTGCACTCTGCACTTCCTGTGCAAATTTCGGAGCAGGTAGTGGGTGATTGAGAGATTGGCTCAGGTTATACAGCTCGGTGACCCAAGGTAGTCCTGCTGGCGTCAGCAGGCCCTGGTGTCCTCTTCTACACATCTTCGTTACTGTTTTTTCCTTATTTCCAGAACAGTTGTAATTTCCTTCAGATAATTTATTGTAGAAAATTCATAGTATGTTCGTGAATTATGACATTGAATTTCTGGGTAGAAGTAGTATGTAAATGACATAGATATTTATACATCTTTACAGTTATTCCATTTTATTTTGCATGTTTACTGACAATTACTAAAAATAGAAAGAAATGGCTAAATAAGCTCTAATGTTGGCTTTCCTGGGAAGTGTGATGTTAGGCACCTTCACGATCCCGACAGTGGAAATTTCGGATCGTGAAACTTTTCTTACCTCTTTTTCTCTCAATGAAGAAATGTGTTCAAAATGAATGACAAATATCGGGACTAAATTATAGGATTCTTGCAAGTCCAATCGGATCAATAGAGGCGAATTCAAGATTTGAACTTTTTGGATTCTGATTCGTAGTTTTATCACATCTCATCTAACTTAATTAGTTCAAAATTTATTATTTGTATATATTTAATAATTTTTTTAGCAAAAATAAGGTGAAAGCTATGGGTTCAGTAGAACTCATAGCTTCTACATTGGATACGCCTCTGCTGATCAAAAGTTAATGAAAAACTTCTACCAATTTTTTAATAGGAAAATTCTAGTAAAAGTATGCCTTTTGGAAGCAAGCTTTTAATTGATTAAGCTCCCGTTTGGACATGGATTTTTTTTTTTTTCAAATACAAAATTTTAGAACATTATTTGTTCATGAAATTTGATCAGTTTTTAAAACTAAAATTTGAAGAAAAATTAACAAGTTCCAAAAACTGGTTGTTTTTTAATAAAAAAAATTCTTCCACTCACAAAAAATTTAAATCTTTTTTCAAGTAAAATGCATGTCCAAATACAATTTCAACTTTTAAAAATTATTTTTCAATACAACTTTAAAAATTCTTTTTTTTCAAGTTTCCACCAAATCTATGTCCAAACGCTAGCTAGATTTATGGATACTAGTCGTTGTGTGCATATATTGCATACACACCCCTTGTATTTCTATGTCAAACACATAACATGCACTATACTATAAAAATCTTGCACTGTTATTTCCTTCATATAGTACAGTCAGACATCTCTATAACAACATCCTTATATAACAATACTTCACTATAAAAGTCAAGCTTTTCCGGAACTAATTTTCATGTTATGTTATAATATATGCTCTCTATAACAGTATTTCACTATAACATTCAAAAATATTCAGAACAAATAAGATTGTTATAGGGAGGGTTGAGTGTAGTTGATATATGAACAACCTTACTAGCTAGCTGAATTCTCCATCTGCCAGACATTATTTAAACTTATATTATGTAATATTTTTTCTTTCCTTTTACCCATGGATTCTTGTTATTCAACTAACTCGATTAAATTTGGAAGGTTTTTAAAACAAGCTTTTTACTAGCAGTATCATATTCTAACTTCACTTTTCCTTTTCAACCATATATGTGTGTGTGTACTGTGTACAAAGTACCAAAATTGTCCATACTATCAAAGAGTGATGGCCACTTGGCGAGAGTTCGATATGTCCTTTTATATTCTCTCTTCTAGTAAAAGAATGAACTTTTATGTCTAGCTGATCCAAACAAGTCGTTCATTAAGAATAAAATTGGGATGATAATTTTAAATAGTTTCTAAACAGGAAAATATGTCTTTTTCTTGAGCAAACTAAAAAAGAAAGTTTGTCACACAAAACGTGATAGAAAGAGTAATATAATAAAAAGCCTATCAATGTCTTCAAAATAGCTCATCACTTCTCATTGCCTAGTTACTTGTAGTTTTGAACTATTTAGCAATAAACATTTGGTTGTTGTTCGTTTATAGTATTATGTTTTTCCGTGATAATAATGTGCACAATAAATTGTGCAGCATGAGAATTGAGATAAGCTAGCTTCTCACTGCTTAAATACCTAATTATTAGAGGTGGATTTAGAATTTTAAATTTATGGGTTTCTATAGCAGTCTCAAGTTAATTAATATGCATAACTAGACTCACATCAAATACTTATAAAGGTTTAGCAAATTTCTTATTATATATAAGATGTGGACGATAGTTGTAAGGTTCACATAAACCAGCATGTTACATTGTAACAAATTAAACAAAATTGATATGACATGTGAATATGGACCCATTGATTTATCAATATTGCTAAAGAAAAATTTAATTACGAAAGGGATGCTAAGCTGATTATGAGGTTTGAACTCTCCATCTCTTCTGTGAAAGCTGGTAGGAAGCTTACCAAATGAACTAACCCTAATCCAATAATGTTAATCTTTCAAAGGTCTTGTTTATCACTTTCCTATATATAGAAATGTGGTTAGGATAACTAATCAGACTCTTTCGTAGAGATGGAGATAATCAAACATGCCCTTTGGTAAAAAGGAAATCGAAAAGATAAACACAACATGATTGACAAGATAGATTGAGTCGTCTAATTAAGAAGTCAGATGTGAATTTAGGATTTGATTTTAATGTGTTTTCGTTCGGATTTTACCACAACGCATTTGATTCATTTAGTTCAAAATCAATTATATGTACCTATTTACTGAAATTCTTACACATAGGAAAATATTTAATAAAGATTCTGAATAGCTTTAAATGCCTGGATTTTGTAATCAGATTTTCTTCCTTTGACATGGATTTTGTAATCACTTTCTCTTCCTTTGCAATTAGTTTTTTGTAATACAGCCTAAACAATTTGACCGGTAGTATAAATTACAAGTTTAATCCGGTCATGAACTCGTTTAATTTATAAACACATACAATCTCCTCTCCAACTAAGATCACTCGATCCTTTTCATCGACCTGAATATTTGTGTAAAGTGTTAATTCAATTATCTAATAGACTTGTTAGTTCTGCAGCTCTATAATCCAATATGTAAAGATAAGTAGAAGGTTTACTTATATATGGTTCATTTTCTTCTTATGTTTCCTTTTTATTTGTTTATACCTTCTCATGCTTTCGAAGTATTATTTTTAAATGTGTTAAAATAAGTGTTGTCTTATACCGTGCATTCTACTCTTTTCTTTTACGGATTAATATCTATCAACTTTTACTTTATTGCAATCAAATTCAGAAAAATATTTTACTTAAAAAGTATTTTAACTAAATAATGTCACCAAAATGTCACAAAAGTATTGCTTCTTAACAAAGAAGCCGCTCAACTTTGTATAAGTATCACAGAAAATTATTCTTTGATGGAGTTCAACGTGGAATCAATTTCTTTGTCAGAGAGTCAAAAATTTGAGTTTCTTTCTTTGAAGAAATTTTTAAATACGCACCGTCTTATTACCATCCCTAAAAGAAAATTATTAAATAACATATAACTAAAAGGTCCCTCAACTTACTCCAAATATCATAAAAAATATCTTTCTTGTTGTCTTCTAGTGATTTTCTGTGATACTTAGATAAAATTAAGTGATAATTTCATTACACAAGATAGGTCAACAACTTTAATATAACATAATAAAAATTAAATGATCATCCACGAAACTAACCCGCCCTATAGATAATAACAATTGTATCGTATTTTCCCTCCAGACTCATATAAAATGTCCCCATTAAACTTGCTATTCGAAAGATTCTAAGCAGCTAGAAAAGGTATTCAAGACAATGTTTCTATTTTATTACACACAAAACTAATTCATAGTTAATAATAAAGTAAAAAAAATTATAAAATTAATAGAAAAAAGAAGTCGCATTAAAACCCGTATTTGGTAAGCACTCTTGCTTTGGATGGACTATCGTGGAAGCGGCTCGGCTTCATTACATTTAGCTCTGGTAAGTGTTCATATACTTTTAGATGGACGACACGTGTATTTTAGTATGATATTTTATGATAAGTCATAATTATGTATTTTAGTTGCTTATTACACTTTAATTTACTGCACTTTAGTTGAATTGGAGCTTTATCACTAATGTTTTGCACTAATTGTGTGTTTTATCCCTTGTAGGAGTGATTCCGAGCTATGTAGATGTTATAAAATGAATTCAAGTTATTTTGAAACTTTGAAATCTGAGTAAAAGCCCAAGGATTAAGTTGTAATCATGTTTGAGGATCAACGGCTGATAATGCACTTTAAGAACGAAACGAAAAATCGAACAGGCATAATATAATATCCCAATATTTTAAGTGAGGACGTATTGGATATTTAAAAATAATTTAAATCCAAAAAAAAGGAACTAACTTAATAAAATAAAATAAACAAACAAAAAAAAAAAGGAAAAGGGATGCAAGCACAAAAGGGCCGAAGCCCATTCTCTGAACTTAAAGGGAAAAGAACAAAAAGGGGTTAGTGAAGAGGAAAGAAGCAAAAGCTTCAGCAGAAACCAAAACCAAAAACGGAAAAAAAAAATTGCAGAGAAAGAAAGAAGGAAATGAGAAAAGAAGGAAGAAGCGCGTTGGAGCCATAGCTATAGCTATTGAGAAATCTTAAGCATTAATTGTGTCTTACGGGTGTTACTTGATGTCACGATCCAAATTTAAATCATATCGTGATGGCGCCTATCATGATACTAGGCAAGCCTATTTATCCCAAAATACTACCAATTTGGTTATCAGAATTAAATAAAGATACTTTCAATATTAAAATTTTCATAAGTCTAAGTTAAACTCAAATCTAAAAGTAAAGATACAAAAAACGAGCCCCAAACATCGGGTGTCACTAAGTCATGAGCGTCTAAATTTATAAACTAATACATCAACTGTCTAACTGCCAATAAGAGAAAATAGAGGATAGAAGGAGTAACAAGGTCCTGCGGACGCTGGCAGCTACCTTGCAGTCTCCGAAGATAAGCCGGCCTGGACTCAACAATCGCCCCGCGCTCAAACATACCTAGATCTGCACATGAAGTGCAGGGTATAGTATGAGTACAACCGACTCAGCAAGTAACAGAAATAACTAAGGAACTGAGTAGTAGTGACGAGCTAAGCAGAACAATTCAATTAATACTTTTCACGGTTAAAAGTTAACAGGAGTAAAAGGTAAATTTCATGAATCAGCAAATACTACAAGGCAGTTAGCAGATAAATGCAGTAACAGCAAAAATAGATGATACCTCACAGCAATGTCACTCAATCCCTCAGCCCTCAATGCACACTCTCAATAAGTACATATGCTCACTGGAGGTGTTCAAACTCCGGAGGGGCTCCTACAGCCCAAGCGCTAATCTGCACGGACCACTCACATGTTGCACGAACAACTCACGTGCTATCATATCATATTTGGATCCGCACGGAAAACTTACGTGTTATAGTACAATCTGGATCTGCACGGACAACTCACGTGCTATAGTACAATATCTCACAACAGACCCTCGGCCTCACTCAGTCATGTACTTCTCTAGCCTCACAGTTTTTCAATCAATAAAGGGAAGCAGTCCAAATCAAAGCATTACAGTGTATCAGCAAAAGATAATAGAGATTGAGGTAAGCATGTACAAGAATTATGATGACTGGGTATAACAATTGTGAGCATGAATAAAACCTAAGTATGATCTCTAACATGAAGGTAGTCAAGTTCTAGCAGAAATGAAAGCACATAACTACAAATAAAGGCTATTAGGCTTCACAACCTCACAGGACGGACCAAGTCTCATTCCCTCACGGCGTACACCCACACGCCCATCACCTAGCATGGGTGTCACCTCCAAACAGTCACATGATACCAAATCTCCGGGTTTCATACCCTCAAAACCAGAGTTAAAATTGTTACTTACATTAACAACGTAAAATCCTACTTCGGGATGTCTTCGCCCCTCGACTCGGTCTCCAAAAGCTCTGAATCTATCCACAACCAGAACAATACTATCAACATAAGCTAAAGAAATGAATTCCACAAGAAAAATTACAAAATTAGGCCAAAAACTCGAAATTGGCTAAAACTCAGCTCCTGGGCCCACGTCTCGAAACCCGACAAAAATTACAAAACTAGAAAGCTCGTTCACTCCCGAGTCTAACCATATCAAATTCAACAAAATCCGACACCGATTGGTCCCTCAAATCCTTACCTCAAACTCTCCAAAACCACAAGCCCTAACCCTTCAACTTCACCTCAAGTTCCCACTAATTACATGATTAAACAATGAAAAATCATCATAAACACAAGTATTAGGGCCCAAGAAACTTACCTCACTGATATCCCTTGATTCCCCCTTGAAAATCACTACCCAAAGTTCAAAAACCGGCTAACAATGATGAAGAATGGGCTAAATATCGCGAATTATGGATTTTATACCTCCTGCCCAGGCTTCTCGCACCTGCGGCCCCAAACTCGCACCTGCGGATCTGCGGTCCAAAAGGTCGCACCTGCGGAATCCACTTACTCACCCAACTTCCGCACCTGCGGTCATGCCTCGCACCTGCGGGCTCGCAGGTGCGGCCCCCACTTTCACACTTGCGCTCTAGCCCCATTCACCCCTTTCCGCATCTGTGATCATCATACCGCGTCTGCGACCATCGCACCTACGGCTCCCCATCTCCAGGTGCGGAAAAACACCAGAACTTCAAAACACCAGAAAAACAGCACTTCCAACTCTAAAATCAAATTTGTTAATCACCCGAAACACATCCGAGACCCTCGGGACCTTAACCAATAATACCAACAAGTCATATATCAATACACGAACTTAGTCAAACCTTCGGAGCACCCAAAACACCAAATCAACCTTGGATTCAAGCCTAAGAATTTCTAAACTTCCAAAATTCGCCAACGACGCCGAAACCTACCAAACCACGTCCGAATAACCTCAAATTTTGCACACATATCACAAATGACACTACAAACATATTCTAACTTCCAGAATTTCATTCCGACCCCGATGCCTAATTTTTCACTACCGACCAAAATCGACAAACTTCCAACTTTCGCCAATGCAAGCCTAATTCTATCACGGACCTCCAAATTACATTCCGGACGCACTCCTAAGTCCAAAATCACCTAACGGAAATAACCAAACCATAAAAATCCAAATCCGAGTTCGTTTACTCATAAGTCAACATCCGATTAACTTTTCCAACTTAAGCTTCCTAATAAGAGACTAAGTGTCTCATTTCACTCCAAAGCCACTCCGAACCCAAACCAACCAACCCGATATCATACAATATAGTTGAATAACACCTAAAGAAGCAGAAATGAGGGAAACGGGGCTATAACTCTCGGAACGACCGACCGGTTCGTTACACTTGAACTTCTTCTTCTGGTAGATTTTAATTTTGATTCTCTTGATTGGAAGATTCTAGAGAGTAATAAGAAATTACACTAGTTCATTCACACAATTGAGAATTTTCTTCCTAAAGAATCAATAGAACTTTATGAAATTGGCGTAATAAATTATATGAATAGGTTGGAGTTGATAAATTAGTAATTACTCATATGTGGTAAATATAAATCCACAAATTAAGACTCAAACATGAACTCCGATGATTGGGTATTCTAAATTAGCTAAGAATTATCCTAAACAAGAAAAGTAACATGAGATCGATATTATGTAATTATAGATTGATTGGAGGATTTTGTACGGATTTCTCGAGGTGAAGCATTTGGTATCTCGGCATGAGTAATGAGTAGTAATCTTACCGCAATTTGTGTTTTCATAACTTGCATGATTCACATAAATATTTTTTAATATGAATATGTTACCGATTATTTTGAGTTGCATGTGGGACAGGTCTTTTACTCAATATGATAACGAAATAGTTATTTGAGATGATTGCCGTTGTTTTAAATATTTCTATTGTCACTAGATCTGTTTTACCGTTACTTGAATTTACTGTTATCGAAATGAAATTATATCATTTGATAAGAACCGAAATTCCTATATTGTTTTAAAATATTTTCTAAGAGTATATATGGAGTAGACATTGAAGGATCTCATAGCTAACGGTAGGTTCGTTAGACACGGTGCACCTTGTAATTACAAATTACTGTTATAGCCCTCACTAGTGGGAAGGTAGAACTAACATACCATTACTTATTTCCCTCGAGTAGGGACTACCAGTATATTTGACTTCTTGCGAAGAAGCCCACAGTTATACCGATTACATGATCCATTCATTGAAAACTCCCAAATGTGAATATTGATATTATACAGTGGTTACCGAGCTTATTACTGATTTGTCAATTGTATTATACTACAATAAAAATATTATGAGCTAGCGACTCATTCCACCGCTAATTTTTTTACAGAGACAGCAGTTGACGCAGGCGAGAATTTCGTTAATTAGAGCGCACAGGTTGATAGTTCTTGGTGAGCCTCGCACTTTTTCGCGTGGATGGAGATTTATTTATTGTTATGGTCTTTTCTTTGAACTCTTAGAGTCGCTCCGTAGTCATCCTTTTAGTGTCGTTAGTATTCATGTGTTAATATGGACTAGTTACTAGTATTATACTTCTTTTTCGTATTTTTAGAGTTGGTTTGGGTTTTGTTATGTTGAGGAGGTTGGTAATATTTGTGGAAACCCATTTGTGGTTAGTTGATGAAGATTGTGACTGATTTAGGTGAATATTGGTTGTTACTTGTTTATGAGACAGAAACTTTTTGGATAGCCCAAAAACAAGGGAAACTATGTCCGTTTTTCTGTAAAATACCGATGAGGTTTACTTGGGGCCACTTGCTCCTAAGTGCCGGTCAAGATCCTAAATTGGGTCGTGACACATACTGAGCATTTTCCAGTAAAATGCGCATAACATTTTGTTAAGAAATCCATCGGCGCGTCTCCCCATGCAGCACGCATGTGAAAATTTTATAGAGCCAGAGTCCTATTTCGCGGGGGAGAAAGTATTTTCCTTTGGGCCCGACCCTACTTGGTATAAATATATGTAAAACGTTATTTTTATAACTTTTGACGAGTTTTTGACCTAGGGAAAGCACAGAGCCGTCGTGGAGGCCGGGTTTCATCTTTTATTCCACCAAACTTAGTGTTTTGTTGTTTGGCTACCATGTCTATGTGGAGCTTAAACTTCACGTTCTGGGGTTGTGGTTCTTTCATGACTATTGTTACTCGAATAATTTTTATTTCTTGATTTACCATATTGGTTTATTTATTCAATCTTGTGCTTAATTATTTGATTTCTTGATCATCAATTGAATACTATCTACAATTCTAGAGTTGAACTCGAAAGTGAGAACTCTAGATTGCATATAGGATTGAGTAGAGCAAGTTCTTGAACCTGGGCATCGGGGAATGGATTCGCGGTTAGTATATACATATAACTTATTGCCTTACTTGGTTGATTTACAGGAATTATAAATGTATTTTTGTTACTTCTAATTCTATAGACATATAGGCGTTAGGTTACATTGAATAGGCGAGTAAGAACTCGACAGATTCTTATGAGCAATATTAACCATGTCAATCATTAAACCAGATAAATTAATTAGCCAATTCAATTGAAGAATACAATATGATTGTTAGATAGCCCATAACCCTAGATCGTGTTCATTGCATTGATTACATAAAAATCTGTTATCCTTTTATTTAGAGTTCACTATTTATTTTTCTTAATTTTAATTAGCTTAGAATCAAATACTTCTAGGTTTAATTCTTGTTTAGATATTTAGGATAGTCTAATTTAGTTAATTGTTAATCACAAGTCTTCGTGGGTTCGACATCCGACTTTTAATCACTTTATTACTTGACAACCGCGTATACTTACGTGTGTATTTGACCGCAACAATATTCCATTCAATTCAAGGAGTCAAGGATTTTAGGCAATAATGTGCTTTGATTTATTCCAAATTTTCTTGGTTGTAGAACTTTGTTTTTGTCTATGTGGTTGAGATTTTGATAAATTATGTCAAGAATATCATAATATTAAACTATTAATGGGAATTCTATACGAGTTGTTACTTGGAGTAGGACAAAACATGAACATTATGTTATTATTCTTCATTTGTAAAATAAGTTTTGGAAATTTTAACAAAGAAAACAGAAATGAAGAACCAGAATTATATCCGAGGCCACTGAATTTATAGTGTTTCCTTAAGAAATATAATCCCCACTTAGTAATCGAGATTTAGGATTATTTTCTTCCAGAACAAAACGGATAAACCATATTGTTGTAGCGGTACTTCAAACACCAGTGTACAACGAACATACATGGCGGCAGTGAAACACATTTACTTTATTTTTGTAAAAAACAATGTAGAAAGGAAGAAGAAATTTAAGAAATTTCATAAGGAAACTATGAAGGAATGTTCTGGTATTTATAACAGATTGGTTTCAAACGAAGAGGTGCATGCAACACTTCCAGGTGGCCGTTTGCGTAAAATGACTATAACAAAAACAGTAAAATTGGATGGATACTTAAATTATCGTTACAGAAACAATTGATTTGGCTTCAAATATTAATATAATTTTAATATTTACAAATAAATTTGGTCCAAAAACTTAATCAATCTGAAATCGAGCAAGCGAATACAGCGGGAGTCTTGACTTCTTCTTAACTCTTTAAGAACTAGAAGAAGTGCAATTATATATATACACCCAAAAAATAAACTTTCCTCCTCCAATATAAGATAATGCTCCTTTATAAAGGAGGAAAATCCAAATTTTCATTTTTTTCATCCATTTCTGGTTCACATTATTTTTTGAACTAAAAACTCTAAGACATAGTGCACTGATACTTCGATATAAGTTCTATTTTTTGAACGTTTGTTTAAGTGGAGGAGAATATAACGACCCGATCGGTCAACTTGAGCATTTGTACTTTGCTCGGTAATTTGGGGGCACGAGTATTTCTATATGATGTATTAGGACTTGTGTGCAAATTTTGAGTTCCTTTCGAGTTGATTTGATATGTTTCGGCGCGAGTTTTTGGAAGTCGAAAGTTCGAAAGTTCATTAAGTTTGATTGAGGTACGTTTCGTTGTTTCGAGGTTGTTATGTGTGATCTGAGGCCTCGAGTAAGTCTGTGTTATGTGATGGGACTTGTTGGTATATTCGTACGGGTCACGAGGGGCTGGGTGAGTTTCGGATAGGTTTGGGTTGTGTTGCACTCGTTTTTCTTATGTTTCGACGTCGTTTCTTCAAGCATAAATAGTATCACATTGAAAAAAATATGCACTGATTTCTGTTTTAATTAAAGAATTAGATCCTTACCGTAATTATAGATCTGTAGCAAAAAGAATCGTCGAATTTGGAAATCGTATGAGGATTTTATGGTCATTTTACTAAGAATTGCTTGCTAGATTTTTCAGATTTTACAAAATTATCACTGACTTCGTATTTAAAAATCTGCACTATTTCCAACTACTAAAACCAACATATCTCCTTCATTATAAGGTCAAATTAAGTGATTCAAAAGCCTATCTAGACTGAAATTTCACAAGGAACTCATTGGAGGTACCAAACGCAAGTTTTAGGATCTTTTGGCAAGCAAAACAAGGCAGAACAGCTGGGAAACAATACTTAATATCGAATGTTTGTTCCTTTGGTCATATTATGAGTTGGGGAGCTCGGATTTGGATAATATGTGGAGGTGATTTGTCACGACCCCAAACCTAAACTGGTCGTGATGGCACCTATCGTGATACTAGGCTAGCTAATTTACTGAAAATAACATAATGATTTTCGATTTAATACATCAAATATCCGAATTATTCATAATAATTTTGTTTCTTAAGAATTTCAAAACAATAAAAATGATTAGAACATCTAAACAGAGCCCCAACATCTGGAGTCAACCGTCATGAGCATCTAAGAAGTGATACAGTATAATACAAATCCTCTACTACAACAAGTCTGGGAATGTAAAATAAAACGACACAGTAGGAAGGAGAAAGAGTAGGTTGCGGACGCCGAGCAGCTGCCTCACAATCTCCGAACAATGCTCCAAATGGGGTAGCTCAACTATCGCTCTGCACCGTACCTGAATCTGCACAGAAGGTGCAGGGAGTAACGTGAGCACGCCAACTCAGTAAGTAATTAAAGTATCTAAAAACTTGAGTGTAGTGACGAGCGTTTAAACTTTATAGTTTCATAAAAATAAGTACCAGTAAAGGTAATAGATCAAGTCAAGAGTCCACATTCACCAAAGATTTCACAAAACTCTAGTTTTCCGTTTAAACTTGTATAAAACATTAGTTAACATTTATCAAAGAGGCTCAGTGTAAAGAAAAATGAAAGCAGTAGTTTCATAAAAATATCAGCCACTCGGGCACAATGTCGCTCACAAATAAAGCCTCTCGGGCAAACCTCTTAGTCACTCGTGACTCTACTCTCATAAGTCAATGCTCACACGCAGCACTCTCACTCATCAGGTACCATATAACAACTACAGCAGCGTGCAGCCCGATCCAATATATATATATATATATATATATATATATACATACATACGATGCGGCATGTATCCCGATCCATATAACATACGCTGCGGCGTGCAGCCCTATCCATATAATAGTCGACTGCGCTCACTGGCAGTGTACAGACTCCAGGAGGGGCTCCTACAGCCCAAGCGCTATACTATTGCGGCGTGCAGCCCGATCCAATACATATATATATATATATATATATATATATATATATATA
>MDKI01005034.1:0-18305 GCA_005239505.1 Nicotiana paniculata
TAAATAAAAATACTGGGATAAGTTAATTAAAATCCTTTCAAATGCAGAAATTATGAAAAAATGTTAATTGATGCTAATGCATAGTTTTTAAGGTATATATACATTTTGAAAATATTATAGGGAAAATTGGGTATCAACACTTAGTCCCTTGCAAAGAGAAGGAAATGCTTAGCCTTATGCAAGATTCGGGACAGTGCTTAGTCCCATACAAAGAGAAGGAAGTGCTTAGTCTCATGCAAGATGAAGGCAGTGCTTAGCCTTGTGCAAATAGGAAGCACGGCTCAGCCTCATGCGGGTGTAGAGAGGCAGGGCTTAGCCTCATGCAAGATTCGAGAAAGTTCTTAGTCCCATACAAAGAGAAGGCAGTGCTTAGCCTTATGCAAAATAGGAGGCAGGGCTTAGCCTCATGCAAATGGTTTGATACAGGGTTTAGTCTCATGCAAGATGAAGGCAGTGCTTAGCCTTATACAAATAGGAAGCAGGGCTTAGCCTCATGTGGGTGTTGAGACATGGATTAGTCTCATGCAAGATTTGGGACAGTGCTTGGTCACCATGCAAAGAGAAGGCAATGCTTAGCCTTATGCAAATAGGAGAGGCAGGGCTTAGCCTCGTGCAAGGTTGAGACAATGCTTAGCCTTTTTGGGACAATGCTTAGTCCCATGCAAAGAGTAAGAGTGCAGTGTTTTTAGCTGTCAATGTGTTTTATGCATAGCGATTGTGTTGTTGCGACTGTGTTTATCATCATAATATAGTCCTGCACCCAAAGAAAATTTTGTAAGTTTTGCGGGGGAAGGTTGGTTCATGCCTTTTCTTGCTTGATTTGCTCCGCTCTGTCGGAAGATCCTGTTCAAACTATTAAGGTAGCATTTGCTAAAGTAAAGTTTCCTTTTTCAAAAGTATGTGTGCATAATTTTCAAAAGACATAGTAGTACATAGTTTGGAAATTAGTTAGATGAACCAGTAACTGTGACATAATCAGAGACATTGTGACTTCTTCTGCCGTAGAATTTTGAGGATCCTCCTCAAAATTTTGCCCCAGTTAACTAGATGACCTTTCTAGCTGCTCCATACGTTGCGGTTGGCTGAACTTGCTTCGGAACTTTGGGGGTCCTCCTCAAAATTTTGCCCCAGTTTCTGATTGTGGGTTGAAAATTTTATTGAATTGTGACCAATCCCACATGGATGCGTACATATCCCCTCTTAAACGGGGATCACATAGAGCGTAGTTCAATTTACATCATATGAAGAAGCATAAAATGGTTTACACATAATATCTTTTGACTGCATCTGAATTGATAGGCTTTGGCCAAACTTCTACGTCCATATCTGCGAGTATGAGTGCTCCTCCTGTTAATACTCTGTGAACCATCTAAGGACCTTTCCAGTTGGGAGATAATTTCCCTTTGGATTCATCTTAATGGCGAAAAATCTATTTTAGTACCAGCTGCCCCGGCATGTACTGTCTTGGTGACTTCTTCCTTGATTATCAGGCTCATGTCTCGCTTGAATTTTTTGAGTTTTTGCTTCACTGGCGGACACATTGGATTTGTAGGTAACTTGTGAGCCACTATGGATGTGCTCAACCCTGTCCTATCATCGTATGACCATGCAAAGATATCTCATATTCTTTCAGGAACCGAGTGTATTCCTCTTTATCTAACAGTGACAAATGGATGACTGCAGGTTTCTTAGGATCATCAACTTCTCGAATAAGCCCGATTGATCCCTCGGGATCCCACTCTTCATCAGTATCTATCACATTGACCCTTCCACCCCTATGATCTGGGAGAGGATTTTTGCAGACATTGGGTGCAACTTCCTTCGCCTGTATGACCTTATTATCAATCAGTGTTTGGATATTGTCTTTCAAGGTGCGACACTCGTCAATAGTGTGTCCCTTTATACTGGAATAGTACGCACAGGTCTTGTTTGGATTGACCCATTAAGATGAATTCTCCATTGTCACATCGTGAATAGGGGTGACATGACCAGCGACTTTCAACCTTTCGTACAACTGGTCTAAGGGTTCAGTAATGGCAGTGTATTTTCTGGGTGGCTTGCGGTCAAAATTATGCTTGGGTTATTTGTAGTTTGGATGAGCTGGAAGTGACTGATAATAGGATGGTTGGGAATTATAGGTATGGTAGACGGTAGCAGGTTGGTAATATCTGGGAGGTGATGGTTGGTATGTGGGTGGAGGTGTTTGGTATATAAATGGAGTTTTAGGGCCTTGGGCAACCATTACTGTTCCCACTTCTTTCTCTTTTGATATGCCGCCTGATTGTAATGCTTTGTTCGTGGCCTGCAGTGCCTCAATATTTGTCGCCATTCCATTTTTAATACCTTCCTCGATCCTTTCTCCGAGCTTGATGATATTGAAGAACTTATGATTCTTAATAACCATTAGCCTTTTGTAATACTGTGGATCCTGTGCCCTGACAAAGAACTTGTACATCTGATTCTTATCTAACACCGGCCTAACCTTTGCTGCTTCTGACCTCCAACGAGTAGCATACTCGCGGAAGGTCTCAGTTGTCTTCTTCTTGAAGTTCTATATATAGAAAACATCCGGTGCATTCTCTGTGTTGAATCTGAACCTGTCCATGAAATATGACGCCATGCTCACCTAATTAGCCCATATCCTAGGATTCTGGCTTATGTATCAAGACATGGCATCTCCAGTAAGGCTTCTCATAAACAGCTTCATGCGAATCCTTTCGACTTTTCCAACCCCCACGAGCTTGTCATAGTAAGTTCTCAAATGAACCTTGGGGTCGCCCGTTCCATCAAACATTTCGAACTTGGGAGGTTTGTAACCCTCGGGCAGTTCCACATCCGGCTGTATGCACAAATCCTCGTAATTCAGACCTTCAATCCCTTTGCCTCTTTCAACACCCTAAACTCGGCTCGTTAGTTTCTTGAGCTCCTTAGCCATGTTCTTGATGAGCAGGTCCTTCTCAGCGGATTCTGGTGTATAGGAGATTAATTAAGTGGAGTGAGGTAAGTTTTCTACATATATAGGGTTGTTTTGGTAAATTCTAGAAGTTTGGGTGTAGTGGTGATCATTGGTGGAGTTCTGGGGTTCGGGGATAGGTTGCAGTGTGTTATGAGGAGTGTGATAGGTGGTTTGTGGGTATTGAGTAGGGAGATGCTGATTTTGAGGAGGGGTTGTATACTGGTGAGGTGCGGGAGGATTCTGCGGGCGTTTGTTGGGTGTGTTCTGAGGTGGTGCAGGGTTCTGGGTGTCTGGACATTCAATGTGAGGGAGAGACTTTCCAAGTTAAGGACCTGCTCAAGCTCACCCTATAGTTCAAGTATCCTTTGCTCAAGCCATAAAACCAAATCATTTGGGGCCTGAGTGCCCCGAACATCGGAAGTTTCCACATTCTCAACATGTGCAGTGTTGTCATTCATATCATCCATTTTAGCTTTCTTTTTGCCTTTCGGTACACTTGGATAAGGAAGAGGTGGAGGGCCTCTGGATCTGGTATGATAAGTTGACGATGCCAGTATGCATGAACCAACCTTGGGGAATGGTAATAATCAAAAAGAAAAGGAAAACAAAAGGTACCTAAGTCAGTGAGGGTTCCAAAAAGAGTATTTGCATTACCTAAACACAAAGTGCGGGAATGAAAATTCGCGTCCTAATTTGGGAGCCTCGTTGTGCCCGAGGTAGGCCTAGCGACAAGTTGATTTGGAGAACTTCAGTGCCAATAATTGCCTCATTTCATTAATGTAAAAGTAGATGAATCTAAAACGACACTAAACAAGATAAGTCATTAATGGCAATTGGCCTTATTACATTTGAAAAAGCAGATAAACCTAATCTACTTGGTCCCAGAAGAATCTTCCCCAGGCTTGATCTTCTTGGCTCCATCGATCAGGTTCCCCAGGTCGCGCATGCCCAAAAATAGGTATACCCTTGCTAGATGTCCTCATTCGCTTCCCTCAGCATTCTGGCAGTCAGCGACTCTCTTCCTCGTCTTTTCCTCCAGCTCCATCAGACCCTGCTACAGATATTCCAACCTTTCATTGGACTTGATAGCCATTTCTCTCCAGTCATTGATCAATTCCATATCAGTCTTGTGTTGCTCCAGATGCTCGACCTCGGACTCATGAACCCTTTTACACAGTTTATTGTATTTCATTTGGGGTTTAGCAACTTCATCTATGACCTTGTTTCCTCGATCGATTCCCGACTCAACTATCCCTGCTATGATGTCTTCCAACCATGATAGGTAAAAGTGTACATGCCCTGCGTGATACCTGTCTGGCTCGATGGTGTCCCTTTCTACAATAATTTTTAGGTGCCACATATGCTGAGCTACACATTTTTATGGGATGTCATCATCCTGAAAAATATGCCCTGTAATGACTCATTTTAGAAACTCACGGTATGACTTGCTTCCTGCATGCCTGTCTCATAACCCAGATAGGAACATAAGTGTATATGCCCCTTAACCCCGATCAAAACCAAGTGCAGAGTGTCCCTAGATCTGATGATGAACTCACTCGTAGGGAACCATTCGGACATTCATTGAACCTGGCCCTCAGTCAAATTGTCAAAAAACTGCACCCATTCTGTAGCATTATCCGGTTGAGCAAATCTGTCTGAGATGAAGGTCATTCTCTTAGGGTGATGAAAGGCTATGTGATTATTCCACGACCTTCGTGGAAACTCTTGGCAGTATCGACCTCTCTAGAGGTGTTCTAGCAACCAAACCTGTAGCAGCAGATTACAACTCTCGAAGTATTTGAACCCCTTCTGGCAGCGATCCAAGGCCCAATATATGTCTTCTCTAATCATAAGGAAGATAGTATATGTTTGCCCCTCGATCCCTTCCATTAGAGTTTTAGTTACCATGGCCAGTCTGGTGTGAATCCTGTCTCCTTTTCTTGGAAACACTATCACACGCAGTAAGCATGAAACCCTACGGTGAGTCCAACCCAGGGAGGTGATGGAAAGTTCATCACGAAAGGTACGATAGGACTTGCTATGACCGTATAGTTCATAGAGGTAGTTAAAGGGTATGTAGGACTTCTTCAGGCACTCCAAATCGTCATTCCTTTTCAAACCCATCATTTTCAGAAACCCCTAGTGGTACGATTCTCCAATACCAATAAACCAAGACTATCCCAAGGTAATCCAGCAAATCCCCCTATCTCCTCCAAGAGAGGGGTCATTTCTATGTTGCCAAAACGGAACACAGACCTTTCTCCGTCCCAGAACATAGTGGCCACTTCTATCAACATATTGTTTGGTTGAATGTCCAATAAAGAGGGTAAGTTTCTAAGGACCCTTTTCACATGGTCTTTGTCGCTTGGCGAAAGGTTCTCCCACCAATCCAGCAACAATAGTGGTATTCTTTGGACCATGTCGAACCTGGGGACTTCGTGCCTCATTTTCTGCAAAAAAAATAAGGTTAGACCCTTTCTCCCTCCAGATTCGACTACTTATACATCAGTGATTAGCATATTGGCACTTATTTCTCCAAATTAATGCACAGATCGTGGTTGCGTCTATTGGGATTATGGAAACCCCGGTGGACTTTTGGACAAGGCTTTTCCTAAAGGTTTATTATGTGGACAACATATTAAACCTTGGCTAGGTTTGACCATGATGCATGTACAATAAATAAGAGTAAGGTTTCTACAGAGGTCTAGAATGGTACCCTTAAGCGGACAATTTGAGGGGGAAAGGCATGGAACCGCCGACTGCACCACTGATCGACTAGTTTTACCGCACATAAGCCTTTCCGAATGCAAAGGGATGATATATAGGAAGAGCGCAAACACTTATCAAGCATTTTTATGGTCTTGATTACACACGAGTGGAATATGATGTTGAGAATGATTTATGCAACAGAAAATAGCACGTTGTCACGTTTTGCACGTTAAAAATAATAAATTCGGTATTTAATAATTGAAAAAGCGTTAAAAAAACAAAGAGACAAATCAATTTCATAATAAAGAGTAATAAAACAAGAAAGAGAAATCGTAAAGGCTTAAAAAATAGGCAAATAAATTCCCAAAG
Organism: Nicotiana paniculata; assembly: GCA_005239505.1. Taxonomy (NCBI): domain Eukaryota; kingdom Viridiplantae; phylum Streptophyta; class Magnoliopsida; order Solanales; family Solanaceae; genus Nicotiana; species Nicotiana paniculata. The sequence continues at coordinate 6,035 of MDKI01005034.1, forward strand.
AGTGGGAAAGGGAAAGGGTGTGCAAGTATTAACAGAATAAAGTATGCTTAAAGACTAATTCACAAAAATCAAATTCGTTATGGGAAGAGCCTAGGTATATCCCCAGTAGAGTCGCTATGCTGTCGCGCCCCACTTTTTCTCGTGCGAAATAAGGTTTCGACATTTATGATACAACTCCCTTCCTTTCGGGATGGGATATGGTATTTGAAGAGTCGCCACCTAACGGATTAAGGTGAGTTAGGGTACCTAGAGTAATTAACTCATGAAACTAGTTTGCATCAGCAGAGATCGGGTAACGACTCAAAAATACCTTGAGGGGAAGGTGTTAGAAACTCCTCGAGGTCCACAATGGTGGGTCCCGTGCGAACTTAATTAAGCGAATTAGTCTTTAAAATAAAATAAAGCAATTAGGTAGCTATTTTTTTAAAATAGGAATTAAAGGGGTCCTAAGTTTTTTAGCCTATAGGATCATTTCCATGCAATACTTGGTAACTTTCCCCATGTAGGTGCTACACATAATATTAGCGCACAGGTCATCATCTCTTTTACTACCCAATTCCTATCTTTCAATTGTTACTTAAGCGTTCTAGTAGCTTCTAACTCGTGCCTTATGCGTGCACTACCCGTCCCGTTCCCTATGGTCCTGGAGGTGTTTAGAACCTCTATTTAAGGTCGTTCTAGACTGACAAAGGTTGCTAAAAATGAGAAAAGCTAGGCGAGAAACAAAATTCAAATAGGACCATCACAGAAGAACAACTAAAGGCTAATGTTAACCTCCACAAATAGTCAAAAAATGCACGCAGTTCAATCAGTAAATTTCATTAATTTAGGATCATATAGGCAGGATATCTAGATGAGAAAAAACAGAATGTAGAGAAGCAGTTTGTTTAAGGCGAGCATTGAGACCTATCAATTTACCTACTGATTTTGATTAAGTTCTCAATCTGGGCAAATTTCAAGCAGCAAGAGATCACAGTTTTAGGCCCAGAATTCTTAATAAACCTACAGGTTTGCCTAAGTGATAACCAGAACAAAATCCTATAGGCATAGTATCTACAACTATTAATTATAGACCTATAACAACGGGTTACTGGTTTTAACAGACATGTTTTTATCCTTTAGATCCTATAGGTATGCTTTCTAAGTGTTGAAACTAATTATAAGCATGATTTCTAAATTTACAACTGATTTACCCTATAGGCATGATATCTATTAGTTTAAATCCTATAGACATGATTTCTAGGTTTTGAAACTGGTTCCTTTTATTCTCGTAGGCATAGTATCTAAATTGGAACTAATTTTTTTATTTCCTATAGGCATGATATCTATTAATCACATTAGGGCAGAATTTTTAAGGCAAATTTCCAGGAAAGTTTATTAGCTCAAACAAATAGAATCCTATATATATGACCACTTATGCTCATTGAGATTGGAAATATGTGTAGATCCTACAAACATAGATTCTAATGCAGAATTGTAAAAGACCTATAGGCAGTGTCTCTAATATGCCAAAAATAAGAAAATTCAAAATCATAAACAGTCATAAGGAAATCCTATGGGCAGGATCTCTGAACAAACAGTAGCATGCACACAAGAAATCAACACAATGGACCTATAGGCAGGATTTCTACCCGATCTTGAACAAAGATATATACAATCCCTCCCCTCCCCCCAGCTTTTTACTAATAACCCCAAATCTGTTTATTTCATAGATCATTACATTATTACAGACCAATAATGAATAAATTACATAGTAAAAATCATTACACTATAGGGAGCCTTAGTAGGCACAATATTAACCTGGAAACTAGCCTTCAAGCAAAGCTAGTCTGAAGTATACAGGTGTTCCATCCATGATACACAAAATTGGGTTTCTGGTGTGTCAAAGTTCCCAAGGGCCTCAGGGACACCGAGCAATGCTCACACCAGAACTGTACTCAGAACAACAGTTTGTAAAAGATTGGAAGACCAACCCCAATGTGTCAGTGTTCGGAGGAGTCTCAAGGACCCTAGGCAGTGCTCACATCGGGGGTGGTAAGAACCTAGATAACTAAGAATAGAAGTTTGAAAATAGTATATAAAGGGTAGGGAGACAGTTTTATTTTTTTAGGAGCAAACAAATTCAAATTACATGGTGCAACCAGAGCAGACAGAATCCAATTTTTGCACCAGGTTCAAGAAAATTGGTGTTTATTCAAACTAAATACTCAGACCAGTACTTAAAGCAGTCACATGAGCAAGGATTAACTTACCACAGATGCTTGCAATATCTAAACATGTTCAGAATAGGGAGCCTACAACTGAATCAAACAAGGTTTCACATTACTGAAGATTACTTAGTTCATTAATTACCACTAGGTGAGGCCATATAGAGATATATTAAACAGAAACATGCTAAATTTTAAAGTATCTAAACAAACAAACACATAGAACCTGAACTAAAGGATACTAGTCTAGAAAGAGGTAATCAGAAACCATAGATCAGACAAAAAACATGCTAAGGTAAGCACACAGAACAGAGTAGGTTAACAGGAATTGAGGCGTGCTAGTTGAGAGAGAAATAAACAGGAACTATATGGCAAACAAAAGCATATCGAGGTTTAAAATAAACCAATCATATAATTCTCATGGAACAGAACAAGATAATAGGAACTAAGGCATAGTAGTTGAGAAAGCGATGGTCAGGAATCAGATATCCAAACAGAAGCATGTTGAGGTCTACAATAAATTGACTACATAGCATATATAATTGAACAAAATAACATGAATTAAGGAATACCAGTCAGGGAGAGAGTAAACAAGAAGTAGATGGCAATTTGAATCCCATCGTCTAGCTTTGGCTTTCAGCCGACTAGATAATGCAGCAAGTCAGAATGATAGAAAGAACTCAAGTTGTGTGAGTGTAGGTTTGTAAGCGTGAGTTTGTGTCTCAGCATGTGTTTTAAAATCAGAACAATGAAAGGTTTATATAGCGTACAATAGAGTAAACCAAATAAGGCAAGAAAATCAATGGCACACAAATAAGGTATGCAAAAATCAATTAATCAATCAATACAAATCAATTAATAGGCAAGAATCACGGAAGTATCACTTATACTATGGAGAATAAATTAGCAGCCAAGATTGAGGTTTAATAAGGTAAGCAATAAGTCCAGAGATCACTTATAGGTCGGTAATAACAATCAAAGCCCAGAAATCAGGCCAGTAATATAATTAAGGAAAGTAGTACCAATTACGAATCACATAGTAGGAAAGAAAAGGTAAAATCTTTCAAAGAGATATCAGTTTTAAAAATAAGTACAATTTCAAACACTAATTAAGCAAGTAAAACATTTTAATTGACAACCAAAGTAAACGAGAAAACATTATAGCAAGCAATAGAATAATTAGAAATCTTAGGACATAAAGACATAGAGATGAAAATCAGTCAAAAAGTAAACGAAGAAATCGGAGTTAACACTTAAATGTTTTAAAACATTTTTTCGCAGACCCTTAAAAAAAATAAAACCCTAGCTTTTAGGGAAAAACAAAAATCGATTAACAATGATAGGAAAAAAATAGTAGAATATTAAAGGAAAAGTAACAAACAAACTCAAACAGCTTCAGATCTAAAGTGATCTGAATGGATTTAGCTAGAAATTAGTAGGTTATGTAAAAAATGAACAGAGGTGCGAAAAATCTCGTTTGAACCAGAGATTTGGAGCCATAAACACGAAGGTATTAGTACTCACAGTCATAGGAATGAACGCAGACGGATTCATCGAGAACATGAGGGATTTGAACAAAATCTGGTCTGAATCTCTTTGAGATTCCATCAAGCAATACGAAGTAGATATAGGAGGTCGGGTAAGGCCTGAAATTGAAGAGAAAACCCATGAATCGAAGGGGTCAGTGACAGAAAGCTAGGGTTAGGATGAGGGTGAGAGAGAAGAGAGGAGGGAGGGGTTTCAAGGGCGGCCGTTTTGGAAGAATGGATAGGGTTTTGGGGTCGTTTGGTTAATTAAAATGGAAGGTAAATCCTGCGACGTTGATCTTCTGAGATCAATGGTGAATATTGAACCTGGGTTGGGGAGGGTGTGGATCAGGGTTATGGGTTATGGGTTAATGTAATTGGGCTGGAGTGGAAATTGGGCTAAGGTCCGAAAATTAAATTAAAAGAGGCTATATGTTGAACACCCAATTGATTTGATAAAATAATTTATAAAAATAGCTAATAAATGATAAAAATGCTATTTATGCATGAAAATAATTAAAAATAATTACTTAATATTATAAAAATATAAAAGGTCATTTTCGTGTAAAATCAAGTAATTATGCACACATGGGCTATTATTGCAAAGTTATTGCGATTATAACCTGAAGACGTAAATATAATTATGTATAAAATAATTGAAGCTTAATATAAATATAGATGATAAAATTAAGCAATAAAATTATTATAAAATCATTTGTGATGCAATATGTAATTATTTGGACCAAAAAATAATGGAATAAATTTATTAGAAATCCTTTTTAAAAAGACAAAAAATTATGAAAAATATTAATTGATGCTCATACATTATTTTGAAAGTATATATGCATTTTGAAATAATATAGGGAAAATTGGGTATCATTAATTGTTTAGGTTATTTGGTATTGGGCTTGTGGAGATTGTGCAGCCGTTTCATCAGTTGGCCCAAGAGTGGAAAAGGAGTTAAAGTTATTTATATGCTGTAAATTGGGCCTTTCTAATGTTTGCCTATTATAAAACTGGACCCGGTCCAAGTGGGGTTTGGTATGGTTTGAGGGCTTACCTAGGCCAGGTTGCTGTAGAGGTTGCACCGCCTCATGAACCGTCGTGCTTGTGGTGGAGGTTGGTCGTTTGTAACGGTTGTTTGATTTCTTGGCAAAGGAAATAGTCTTCCATTTACTGTCATGTGGTTGGCTAAGACTTGTCATTTCATGGGATGTGGAGGCCTGATTTGGGCTACTCTGTTCCTGTGGTGGTTGGACCTCAAAAGTACAACCATGGATGGCATGTCCAAACCTTCCACACTATGTGCAAAGAAGGTTGAGTCCTTCATATAGGAGAGACTTCCTGTGATTGCCTATGTGCATGTGAGTTTTTAACAGTGTCTATAATGGAACTTCTATGCAAATACAGGCATACCTACCCCTTGTTGTAGTTGAAGTGCATGTGTCTATTTTTAACAGTTGTCCTAGTTTCGAGCCAACTCTTTGTAAGATTTCTAAACTATAAAATTATGTTGGTAGTTCGGGGAGCCTAACCCAAATATCAGAGTAGGTGAGTTGTGTAGGTGATGGTTTGAATTTGGGATCCATTTCCGGACTGTCAAAAAGTAGTTTAATATAAACCATTGGCCACCATGGAGAGCCTTAACCATGTTTTCTTCTTGTTGAAACTTGATAAGAAAGAAATCTGCTCCTAGGTCGATGCTGGGTAGGTCCTCCGTTGGCTTCCATAGATCCAAGAGTTTAACTCGTAGTATTTGATGGGTAATCCTTCTACCAAATAGCTTTATTATTACTGAGTATTTCCAAGGTTCATATAGGCATGATTTATCAGTCGAAGTAATTGGGATAAATATGTCTTCGTCAGTGGTATTAAAGGTGGTTTCAGAGAGCTTAGGTTGGCTGTAAGTATTTTTCTTATTTGTTAGTGTCGGTGATAGGTATTTATCAGATAGTAGAGTTTGGAGAAAAGTCGACGGCTTTTGAGTTATGTTCGTATCATCTATTTGCATAGATCCTATGTCTGGTGGTTTATTAGTTTGTTCTTGTATTCCCAGATTTTGCTGAGAAGTGTACATGATGGTATGTGTAGGTCGGAAGCGTGGTATGCAGGTCTATGACGTGTGGCCGGAGCAGGGAACTGGAAGGTATTGAGGTGGTTACATTTCTGGTGACTGCTGCTACTTTTTCATTTTCACTATACATACAAAGTAAAAAGGTGTTTTTTTTCTGCATTCTGTATAACTCAACTTTGCTTTAAATATTAAACCCTATTTCAATTTTGTACAATATTCCTATTATATCTCAATTGACGTTTCTAAAAATCTTATTTATCTTATATGTTATCAACCTTTATTTTTGTTTTTAGTAATACGATGTGATGTGTTTCGTGATCTATGTCACGAGCTTACTTATCGGACAAAATTATATAATTTCTGAGCAAAACAAAAAGAGCGAGAAATAGCAATCAGACATAAGTTAATGATATGCAATAATGAATAAACGAAATTAAATGTTCTCGAATAAAAATAATTTGCTTGTATCGATAGATATTCTGTGAATAGCAATCAAAACTAAAATTCTATTTAGCCGACCAAAAACAATGAGAATTTTATAAACATATATTTAATGCGAGCAATACAAATTATAATTATTTAAAAAGGAGATAAATTATTCTTAAAAAGTTATCTTGTTATACTTTAAGTAAATTTTAAATTGTAATTTAAAAAACATTTCATTTCTTAACAATCGAACTTCAAGAAGTATACGATAGTGAATAGGAGGGAAAATAAAACTAAATTTTACGCACATATAACTAGACATATGTACATGCATACATTCACGTACGCATATTTAATACACGTAATATATATTCTATATATTTCTATATACTAGAAGAGAAAGTTTTTCGACATGTTTGCTGAGTGTCTTCTTAAAAAAGCTTGAGGGTAATTCAGTCATTTAGCATCAGTTCTTCCACCCAAATCAATATGTAACAAACATGTATCACCTTAGTTGTGTTTTTGAGCTTAGCTCTAAGCACCAAAAAACTGATTCATGCTCTCCTCCTTCGTTCTACTTCGTCGTTTTCTTTGGGATGTTGCTTCAACATTAAAGAGCCACCGTTCATGCTCTTCAATCTTTTTGTTTACTTAAGAGTCGGGCTTCTCTCAAAGCTTTGTCTAGCTGCATGTACGTATTTTTTTTCTCCTTCTATCTTCGTTCTTTTTTCCCCCTGATTTTCTTTTGGGTTCTTCTGAAATTTAATGGTTTTGTCACATCTTCTTCTCTTTTTTCATCATCCCTTTTTCCCTTTATTTTCTTTTCGCTAATTCTGAAGCACAGTGGCTATTGTAGGTTCTCTTCCCCCTTTTCTTCTCTGATTTTTTTCAGATCCCTTTTCCCTTCTATTTTTTTGTTGGGTCATCTTTGTGAATTTTAATTTTGCAATTCACTATTGTGCTAATTTTGAATATAAGAAGTTTTGCAGTTACATACTTGCATTGCTTCGTAAATTACTACGTTATTCTTTTTGAAGAACTTGGATTGAGTTGATTTTTCTTTCATTAAAAAGTAGAATTAGTTAGCCTATGATTTGCGGTAATTATATAAGACAAACATAATACTTTGTGATGATTATTAATTGGGTATTTCTTTGCAGGTAAACTTTCAAGTTTTAGACCATCCAATAAGGAAACTTTTGTTGACCAACTCTATCATTTGAGTACCTATATCTAAGATGGAACTGTTTTTTCCTTCACGTAGGCACATGACCTGATACTGACACGTGTTGACTCTTTATATGGATTTTTTCTAACGAGTGACTAAACAATAATTAAGATAAAAAAATTATTTCAGGTAATTTTCTATAGCTTTATCTTCAGACCAATGTTTCCACATCTTAGGCCAATTTTATGTCTCTATTTAGTATATTAAATCAAGAATCAAGCTTTTTTTTGCTTATTTTGCTTAACTTTGTCTTACGTTACAGGTGGTTTTTCATATGATGGTGCCCAAACTCTAGAGGAGATATATTGTCCATGTGAAAGGTAAACAAATCCAGTTCAACACTTAGTCAGCTAAAATATAATCTTATTGTTAACAGAACTAATAAAAGACTCTTAATTTTTTTACTGAGGCTGCCTCGATTGACCATTTCATTCTATGGGAAAAAATTATGATGGGCAATTAGATATATGAAGTTTCTTATGCATCAGAAAAGAACTTTAATAGTGTTGACTATGCTTAAGAAAATGAGAAATTTTGTGTTAACAAGAATCTAAGTTCGCACATGAAATATAAGCTCCTCTTTCATATCTTAGGCTTAGAGCCGAAATTTAATCATCAAACGTATAAAATTTAATCAAAAAGAACCATACAATTCTGAAATATTCAGCACTTGTCTTAATGGTCTGGAGATTGGTATTTTTAATTGGTTGGCTCAAAGTGCCTTTTTCATGGCAGGAGAAGATGGATATAATAAGAGTTTCAATTTAAAAATAATACTACAAGATTTGTAGGGAGAATAAAAACAAATGGGAACTTACAGTTTTTGTAGGTTCTTGAATAGGGTCAGATCAAATATTTGACTTGTAAGTTCATTGTGTCTCAGCCACCTTTAAATTTAGTAACTTTGAATTAATATAATATTCCATTGATAGAGAATATTAATCTTGAAATTAAATTAGAAGATTACCATCACATTTGTGGTGTATATTACTTTAACTCTCACATATTAGTCTTAGAAGTGCTATACTTTTTTTATGCAGAGATGTTAATATTTGAATATAGGGTCGTTATAAGAATAATACGGTTGCGTCTTTTGAGTTTAATATGCTATATTATCTTTTTAGATTGTCTTTAGATATTAACAGAGGAGGTAGAGGAGGTAAGTGGTTATGCATGGTGATTAAATTGTTGACAACGAATGATAAATTGAACACAAAAGGATATTAAATGAGATCTGTTTTGGTCTTTTAGACATATTGCCCCAATGCTGTGGCAAAATAAAATTGAGAAATTATAATATGAATTGCATTGATAAGAATGCAAAAGCTCATATTAATCTGAATGAACTTAGGATCTTAGAAACAGTAACACAAAAGGTAAAGGGAGTGCATTGCATATCTCCCCCAAATACACATTGTAACGAGTTAAATATGTCCCCCAGTTTCTTTAATTCCCACCGTTGGTTTGTTTTTGGAGAAATACAGAAATGCATTCAAGGTAGTAGAACATCAGTTTGATTTTTCCTTGATTTTTTCCCATACTTTGGTGCAAGAAAATGCAGCTAATATGGATCAAATGCTAGATTTTATTAGCTTTATCAAAAGCTATAACCATTGTGTGCTTTTGTTTATTTGCACCACATTGAAGATTTTGATTGCAGAATAGCGTTGAATTCTACTAGTTTACGCCGGAATAGAGGGTAGAACTATTAACACATTCTATGATGATGCGCTTCATATCATAATGAATATTCAAAACAGATATACAAAGTAGATAAAACTACAGTAAATACTATTGGATTGGTTTTTTTTTTTAACTTGGTACTACAAAACTAAATTCTTTGTATAACTAAAGCTGGAAAGGATAGAATGAGTTGACTGGATCTTTTATGCTTTTTCCTGCATGAGACTATACCTGCAATTAACACATAGAGCTATTTGACCAATAAGGAAGATTTGTAGTATTAGACATGTCATGAACTGGATAAATCGTACTATTGCAACTGGGACAAATCCACAGGTAATATATCTTTGTGGCTTCTTTTTATCATTCACTTCATGGCCGCATTATACATAGTTTTGCTTAGATATTCTCTGTATTGCAGCAAGCCATAAAATTTATTTTGTTTGCTTGCTGAAACATATTTTCTGCATTAGCATATATCTTATATCCTTTGTTTGTGTTGTAAGATCATGTAAACTCTTATGCTTTATTCTATCACAAAATGTTTCCTTTTTATTATTTCTTAGAAGTGTCTTAATTGACAACTTATTTACATACTTCTTCCAGATAAATATATACCTTTAGTTGTGATATTTTCTTGTTGCTTGTAGGATACCCCTGTATCGACATGCATCTCATAGTTAGAAGGTTGTATAGTGCACCTGACAATAAAAGTCGAGGATTGTAGTTGTTAGTAATTACGAGTAGATAATCTTTCAACAGTTTTGGAAGTCTGCCTCTCATTTTCTTTAATCCCTTAAGAGAAATCATACACCATTCATGAGTGTATATTTTGTCCCAAAATATATGTAAATAGTATCCAGCAATTAGTTTATGATGTTTATATCTGATTTAATAAGAATTTACAAGCGTCAACTTTTCTTATACACAAAGTTTATATAATAATAGTTTTAACTTTTATAATATTGGGCCCGTACTGACACGAGCTAACCTTACCTAGTCTATATAAATGAGGGATATAAGGAATGTGATGTGGCATCTCTATAGTATAGGAATCCGCTTTATCTTTTTTTCTCATATTTTTGACTTTTTCCTTCAAATTTTTCCACTTATCCAAGTGTTAATTGTCTACATTATTACTCACACCTCTTCGTTGCGGGGTATGACTTTTCAAGTCCATAAGCTCCAATTGTATATTTTTATAGAAGAAATAATCCAAATAGCAGCCCACTCAATGGCTTAAACTAAAAATAGCCGATTGAGGTATAATGTATGTATAATTTATATATTTTATGTGTATAATTATGTATAATCAACATATAAATTATATATATAGCTAGAAAAAATAAACAATGAATATGACCGACTATTTGGGTAAAGATCCTTTTTTCAGTTACCGTTTTCCTTTCTTTTACCGTGGTACTTCTTTTTATTATTATTTTCTTTCTTTCTGTCTTCCTTTTATGATAAACACTAGATAGCATGCACGGTTTTTAAAGACATTCCATTTTATCAACTTTATTTTACAAAAAAAAATAGCAATTAATCTTTATTAAACCCAACTCCAAAATATTTTTCACATAAATTGGATGTTTTGATCGACCAAGACCAAAGTTAGAAAAGTTTTAACACTCACAGCGAGTGTGTTCCAATATAATTTTTTCTAGTTTTCTTTTTTGCAGTAATAACAGGATTTGTCAAGACTAACGAAGAATATCATAATATTTTATTTACCCTTGAAATTGGATAACAATTAAATTTATAAGTGGTTTTAAGGATATATGATTTCACTTTGCACAAATTAAAAAATATGAGAATTAATGTTAGAAATTGATTGTAAAATAAAGCAAACCAATATGAAGTGCCGTATGGCCCTCGAACTGGATCGCCCTCGAACCAAATAAATGTCTAATTGAAAAGGATGAACTGAACAGCAGAATAAGAGAGCTTAAGAGAGAAAATGTATTATATTTATTTGTTATGCGTAAATGTGATGATTACAAAAATGATTAGAACACCCCTTTATATAGTTGGAGAATTCTACTTATGGTATAATTCTAAATACAGAAGGAAGTCCCATGATTGGCTCAGTAACCGGTATTCAACTCAACAAGCTTTTTTCGGTCTTGCTCGATGCCTATCCCGTTCGGTCTCGTCCTCGGCTGGTCTCGGTCTCAACTGGTCCTCGAATTGCGAGCTTGGTAATATATCTTCATGTCGCGATATGACCTAAAAATGACCGATCATCGGCCTACCATCCTGGTCTCGATTAATCATACAGAATCGGGCGAGCCCGATTTTGACCGTATATACATAGTCCCCTTGTTTCTCATAAATAAGATGATGAGAAACGACATGAATCTTCGAGCTTCATTTTTTTAATCGATGACATCATTGGCAGACTCGATCATGACGTAAGTAACAAAACGTCTCGTCAGTTTAGTAACCGAGGCATAAATGCCTGTCAGGCGTTGGTCGGCAGTAGGCGGCTCTGAACCGTCGCCTTCAACCTATAAAACTTTGATTCTTTCTTCATTCAAACATTTACAACCATTACCTTCTCTGTTTTTGATCTTAAAGAACTTGTCACGCCCCCAAATCTCACCATCGGGCCATGATGGCGTCTAACGATAAACCCGCTAGACAATACAATGTGTACAGTTAAATTATCATAATAACCTCAATTTAGCAGAATAAGCTAAAACAATTCACAACATAACAACGGAAATAAATATGGTTTCAAGGCTAAGTAATGGCAACATAATACAACGACGCATAACTTTCCCAAAACCCGGAGTCACAAACTCACGAACTGTCTATAAGAGTGCTAAATACAAGTCTGAAAGGAAATACATGACTGTCTCTGAAACTAGAGGAAAAAAACAAGACAGAAGCGAAGACATAGGGATGGGAGAGACGCCAAGGTCCACGAACGCCAGCGGGTATACCTTGAAGCCTCTAGGATAAGCTGGAAGACACTCCCACTAATGATGTCCTCCGGGTCCGGTTGCGTAATTTGCACAACATAAAGAAGTGCAGGTGTAGCATCATTACAACCGACCCAATGTACTGGTAAGTGCCTAGCCTAACCTCGGTGAAGTAGTGACGAGGCTAGAACCAGACTACC
>ML312708.1:0-19688 GCA_005239505.1 Nicotiana paniculata
TAAAAAGATTTTTTAATGCAAGATGAGCATGATTCAAAAACATGGGTCAAGTTGGGCGGGTTGTGTTATGACTCATTATTTAGCCCATCTTCACCCAACCCATTTTAGCCCAAATATACTTTGGGCGGGGTTGGACAATGACCCATTTATTGACCTAATCCATCTTAACCCGCCCAAATTCAGTCCCAACCGGCCCATTTGCCATCCCTATCGGTGCACTTTGCCCGATCTTATTGGAGCCGGCAAAACGAGCAAGCCCATTAAATTTTAAGGACCATTATACCCTCAGTAAACTAATAAATTACCAATTAGACCATTTAAACCTCCATTTTCCCACTTCCTCCCGAACCCTTCTCACTTTCCCACTTTCACTAGTGCCAGTAGCTTTTTCCGGCGCCGCCACCGTCGACGGCATTATTATTTCAGGTTCAGTGCTTTCTTTCCCATGCTCTTTTATAGCATTAAACAAGCCCCGTTCCTTTAATTTTCCTTCTACACATCTTTTGCCCTAGTCTTGATTTTTCATATAATTTCCTTAGAGTTCTCTTGTTGATGATTTACTCACTATGTTTGTTTTCTTTAAGATTTTCCAACTAATGGGTGTTCTGTAAATGACCTAGTTTTGCATTAAATATGTGATTTATATTCACTATAAAAAAAAAATTTGATTTTTTATTTCGTTAATTGAAAAAAAAGAAGTAGATTTTATAATTTGATCGTTTTGAATAATTACATTTGTTCTTGAACTGACTCTGTAATGTTGTGATATAACACCTGTTTTGTTGTTTTAGATCGTTGTTAAAGTTCAGCTTTTGGGTTTCAGCTTCGCATCTCCATTTTCTTTCAAATGGCGGTATGTTGTGGTTGCTTTCTCCCCCCCCCCCNCCCTCCCCCCCTTGTGGATTCTATGTCTAATGTTCTTTTATGTTCTCAGATTGACAAAATCTTCAAAGATGAAGCCACTGAAGAAAAGGGCGAGCGCGCTAGGATGGTAAGTCTCATTTCTCAGCAAATACCGACTGAGGTTGCTTAGAAGCTATTTTAACAAGTTACTGAGCAGTGGCTCAAGGGTAGTCAGTTGAACACCCTTCACCAAACAATTATATTGTGTATATAGGTCAAATATTAATTTGTATGTATTAAATCTTGAACACTCTTAGTGAAAAGATTTCTGATTTCACCGTTGAATATTGAATATCCGAGCATCATGTGATCATAGTATACAGTTATGATAATTTTCCATCTATGGTGAGAAAAGACAGGTTTATATGTTGCATTGCCATGGTAATATATGTGTTTTGTTGAGAATCTGCTAGATCCTTGATATTTTTTATTTTTCTGAAATCATTGAGTGTTTGAAATTCTAGGCGTCGTTTATCGGAGCAATGGCAATTGCTGACTTGGTAAAGACAACCTTAGGACCTAAGGGGATGGTAAGCCCAGTCTTTGATTATGTATTTTGCAGGTATTGAGAAGCGTTAGGGTTGTGGTTTGACAGATACTACATTTTTTTTTCAATATTTGCAGGATAAAATTTTGCAATCAACAGGCAGAGGACACAGTGTTACAGTTACCAATGATGGTGCAACAATTTTGAAGTCCCTCCATATTGACAATCCAGCTGCGAAGGTCCTCGTGGGTATCCTTGATATTTCTGTGTTTTTTGTTATTTTTTCCTGAAGTAAGGGATCATTTTTCTTGAAATAATAGTATCTCTAGTTGTTTGGTAACTCCATTGACACTAGTAGTGAAGTTAAAGGTGGTTTGCATCCGGAAATGAATCCATGTAACATAGTGTTTAATAGATTACAGTGGACAAATCAGTAAACAGGTAATAAGGGTTTCAGTGGAAGATTACACCACTACTTTCTTCCTCTTTGTTTTCTGGTTTAAGTTATAATTAAAGACAAAAGGCTAGATATGTACCACTTATTTAAGATTTTTTACAGATAGTTGAAGGAGATCACAGGAAATATCCTGGGAAACAAAATGATATGATTTATGAATGTTATACCTTGACCCTTTGTAAGATATATCCAAGGTACAGGATGATGAAGTTGGTGATGGGACAACTTCTGTAGTCGTTTTGGCTGGAGAACTTTTGAGGGAGGCAGAAAAGCTGGTAAATTCAAAAATTCATCCGATGACAATTATTTCAGGTTCGTTCTGATGATATGATGTCTCTCTTATACACATGTGTATGTATATTATTAAGGCATCCTTCAAGCTTCCTATGTGCAGAACAGTAGAGTATAAGCTGCTTCTGGGCTGCTTTATCAAATTTGCTTGTGTACCATTAGCGCAATGCATGCTTGCTACTTTGTCTTTAATTGGGCATCTTTTCTTTTATCTATTGAAGCATCTGGTGTACTTGCTTTCTGATGCATGACACTAGTTAAATCTAGCAAAAGATTGATCCTTGGATGGTACTTGAATGCTGCAGTAGCAAATATCATCAAAATCTGTCACAATGCTGGTTTTCATGATGGATTCTGTGTTAGTTAGAATCTATAATTTCATTTTTATGATGGAATCTGTGTTAGTTAGAATCTATAGTTTCTACCTAATACAATTAAAGAAAATAAGAACTCAACTACTATTTCCAGCAAGACAAAATTACTAGGTGATTTCATCTCATTTGCCTTAGTGTTGGTGGGCTGAGAGTTACCTGGTACGGAGGTAGAAGGTTCTCGGAGGAATAGTCAAGGTGCATCAAGCTGGCCCTGACACCTCCGTTTAAAAAAATCTACTACTATAAAGGAGAGATTGCCAAGAGACAGCATAAGTTCCTTCCCACCTGGACATTTCCATCCAAAACTGCCTAAATCTATTTCTATTCCGTTTATCAAAGACAACATAGCAAGTTACTATTTCTTAGTAATAAAGTTAAAGTTCTTTGAGGTACCTAATTTGGTTTCATGCTTAGTGAGTTAGTTTACCTTTCAATTGTTTATTTGCTTCTTTATATCAGGTTTCCGGATGGCATCTGAGTGTGCACGCAATGTTCTGGAGCAGAAGGTCGTGGATAACAAGCAGGATGCAGGTATCGTTGCTTGAGTTGTTTAGCTGTATGTAACATCGTAGCAGAGAACCTACCATTCAGTGGCATATATTGATTTTCCTTAGACTGGTGTACTACTTTCTTTTTGCACTATTCCAAGATAACTTTTCGTGGATGCTAGTAGCTGATAGCCAAGAGTTATTTATTTATCTTGATTTTCTCAGAATGATATGGTCATAATTTGTTTAATCTTTTGATGTTGCAGAGAAGTTTAGATCAGACTTAATGAATATTGCAAGGACTACTTTGAGCTCGAAAATCTTGTCTCAGGACAAGGAGCATTTTGCAAAACTGGCTGTTGATGCGGTTATGAGGTTAAAGGTGAATATTTCATCTGTTTAGCAACTTATGAAGACCATATTTTTCTTTTTAATCTTGTGATCTCAGCTCTATCTGCAATTATTTTCCCAATCCTTTTTCCTCTTTTGCATTATGCTATAGATGTTTATCTGCATTAGTTGTGTAGCTTGACCACTTTGCAATGAGGTATAACTGTATGTTCTGACAAAGCACTTTGACTTAATTAAGTTGTTGCCATGAGAATCTAATTGAGTACTGTTGTTTAATGTTTGACCTTAAATACATATAGGTGTTCCAATTAAATTGATGAAGTAATGCACTTAAATCACTTTGTTTGACTCATTGAGCAAAAGGAAGCATTTCATAGGGGAGTATTGCATTAATAGTTCTTTGTCCTGCTCTTGCTTTGTGTGTATTATGCATTAGTCAAACTTACCTTATCAAGATTACATGCGCTCAATCTGTGTCATTCAATGAGCAGGAGGGAGTATTTATTATTTACAGTTAAGTGGCATATAGACTAATTATGGAGTTGGTTACTGGTGAATATTCCTGCATCACTCTATGTGGGTTGTTGGGTAAGAAGATGAAGAGATTAAATTTGAAGTAGTTTTTATGTGGCATCACATCCCTGAAAAATTGATAAATATTAATAAAAAGTTGTTACTCACCTGCTATCACAGGTTATAATTCACGGATAGTGTAAAAATGTTTAAGCTGCAGTGTATGTAACTTAAATCATTGCATTTTTAATGCTTGTGAGACATAACATTGTGTGAAGGGAGCTACTGTGATTCTCATCGAAGTCGATGCAGCAAAATCTAATTTTGCATGCAGACAGAGAGAGACTATATGTGACTAATGTGTTTCTCCCCATTATCTCTTTCACATCCCCTCCTGTGTGTTAGTTTTATTCATTTATCGTGTTTTAAATCTTTTTCCAAATTAATTGTAATGACAGGGCAGTACCAATCTTGAGGCAATCCAGATAATTAAGAAACCTGGAGGTTCATTGAGGGATTCATTTTTAGATGAAGGGTGGGTTCTCTGGTTCGAACTATTTACTGCCAGATGTATTCTTGTCGCATGTCTAGCTCTTCTTTTGATTAATTATTTGTTCGTTATTCTCAAACATGGTAATTTCTGATTGAAGACATGATATTGCTTTATTGATGCTTGCATTTGTGTTCTTTGTTTACCTTAGTGAAAGCAGCCTGTTTGTGCAATGTAATTCCACTGCATACGTTACTATATCCATCAGTTGATGAACCTGATATTTGCATATATGGTTTTCTTGGGCCTCAACCAATTTTAGTAGAGTCTTCCTTGAGCTAGCTTGAAGCTAGGTTATTGTCTTATACGATGGCCATGTCGGATGGATGTACGGTATCTTTCACAATGCTCGGGCGACCTTAGTTCGAGAATTAACCACAGAACTCTGTTCCAGTATGGCTAGATCGTGTTTGTTTCGTCCAGTATTCTCTAGATTAGAGTAGCTGCACTGAATCCACATTAATGAGTCCAAACCATATAAGCCAGACTTGATTAAGAACAAAGTTTCTGGTATTGCATATGAATAATAAGTTTTCCGTGTTAACAGCCAGTCTTGATTTAGAAGAAAATTTCTGCTATTGTATATGAATAATAAGTTTTCCCTGTTACCCCAGTCCACCTCAATAGAGCATAAGTTTCTCAGTTCCTTTTTCTCTTTGAAAGACAGCCACATATCTAGGACATGCTTTTGATTACATGTTCTCTTTTGAAGTGGTAAAGTTTCTTCTATGCAGGTTTATTTTGGACAAAAAGATTGGGGTTGGCCAACCAAAACGTATCGAAAATGCTAAGATTTTGGTGGCTAACACTGCTATGGATACAGATAAAGTGAAGATATATGGCGCACGTGTTCGAGTTGACTCAATGGCCAAGGTTGCTGATCTAGAAGCAGCTGAGAAGGAAAAAATGAGAGAGAAGGTGCAAAAGATCATTAGTCATGGAATAAATTGCTTTGTTAACCGACAGCTTATCTACAATTTCCCGGAGGAACTATTTGCTGATGCAGGGATACTTGCAATAGAGCATGCTGACTTTGATGGTATTGAGCGGTTGGGTTTAGTTACTGGGGGAGAAATTGCGTCAACCTTTGATAATCCTGAGTCTGTCAAGCTTGGCCACTGCAAACTTATCGAGGAGATTATGATTGGTGAAGATAAGCTGATACACTTCTCTGGGGTTGAAATGGGTCAGGCATGTACAATTGTTTTGAGAGGTGCAAGGTATGTTGGTGTTATATTATCTGTCTTGTATTGTAATTTCCACTTTCTTTCATTTTGTCGGAGCAGGGTCATTGTAGTTTTCTGCATGGTGGTATAATTTTGTTGAGATGGTAAATAACCACTTATCTTTGGTGCTGTATCAACTGGTCATGTTTCAGTAAAAACATTTTTTTCACTTGCGTGTTCAAGCTTGTCATGCATAACTAAGATATCCCTTCATGAATTTTCAGCCAAGCCATTGTAGACACCTGATCTTTATGCTCCCCCCTCTTTTAGGAGGTTTGAGCATTTAAATTTGTTTTAGAAGTCTAGGGATAATAAATTTTCTCGTTAAAAAATCCCTTCTTATTTTCAGCCCTCATGTACTGGATGAAGCTGAAAGATCTCTGCACGATGCATTGTGCGTACTGTCTCAGACAGTAAATGACAGTAGGGTTTTACTTGGAGGTGGATGGCCTGAGATGGTGATGGCTAAGGCAGTTGATGAACTAGCTAAGAAGACTCCAGGTAAAAGATCTCATGCAATTGAGGCTTTTACCCGTGCACTTTTAGCAATTCCAACCACCATTGCCGACAATGCCGGGTTAGACAGTGCCGAGCTGATTGCTCAGCTTCGTGCGGAACACCACAAGGAGGAAAGCAATGCAGGAATTGATGTCATCTCTGGATCTGTGAGTAACTGATTTAAGATTGTTGAAGTGAAGTTTGTTGTCTCTGCTTTATTTTTGCTTGAATTTGCCTTTAATTAATGACGGCAACAATAGAAATGATAAAAGCTAAAATTGGTTTAATATCTTAAAGTGCATGTGTGCTAAAATTATGTAGCGATTATTGGCCATATTAACGTCGATATACTCGTAACTTCCTGTTGTACGATTTCCAGATTTTTCCCACTTTGATTTGCACAGACCTGTAAGATTGAATTACAAGAAAACAATTATAAGATAAAGATTTAATTTATATACATCGACTAATTTTTGCTCCATTTATGTTTTAATATGTATAATAGATAACCTCTATTTTTCACGTCACCAAGTCCACTTATTACACCAACAACAACAACCCAGTAAAAGAAATAGAAGAGATGGAAGGAAAATAGCGTCTCCTTGTGTTGGCTTAAATGGAAAGGGAGAAGCAAAGAGAATGTCTTTTTCTCTTCGGACTCAGGAGGGACTTTCTTCAATCTTCCTTGTTTTTGTTTGTTATGTCGTTTCCCTTGTTTCATAACACTAATAAAAATTCGTAATCATGTGCAGATGATTAACTATCTTGCTTGCGTATTGACAGTAGTACTTGTCTAAATTTAGTAATCTAACTTGGCATCTTTGACAGGTTGGAGATATGGCAGAGCTAGGAATATCTGAGTCGTTCAAAGTCAAACAAGCAGTGTTGCTCTCTGCGACTGAGGCTGCTGAGATGATCCTAAGGGTTGATGAAATCATCACTTGCGCCCCACGGAGGAGGGAGGGAATGTAAAAACAATGTCGTTCATGTTTAAGCTGTTGAGATGACTCGTATTTTATTATGGTTTGAGAATTTGAGATGGTAGGTGTGGGCTGTAAACGAACCAAATGATAGAATGCTAGTGGAACCATGCTAAAGTGCACTGCGCTGAGTAGTTTCTTTTGAGGAGGAAATGTTTTTGTTTGTTTTCATCATGTAAGCTTTAAGAAAATGCATGCAAGATTTAGTTGGACAATATGTATCTTCTGCAGGCGAGGTTGGATAAGCTTATTATTTATAACTTAGGTTTTTGAGTGGCTATTCTGTAGAAAATTTTTATCGTATGTGCTAAACCTTAAACAATAGGTGGGCGTTCAGTCTGACTAGACAAATGCACTAGTGCTAATTTTGACCTCATTCATGGGCGTTATCCGATTTAGTCAGAGGGAAAGAAAACAGAAAATTAGCTAGTTTCACAGCTAGCTATTATGGGATTTCTTAACACATGCATGAAGTGGATGTTAAATTAGTATAAAATCAACATCATCTACACTGAACATCAAAATCATCTTTCTTGACACACGTTCAAAACCCAACCAAGTTCGAAAAATGAGGCACTTACACCTTGCTGCTGCCAAAAAGCTTACATGTCCGTCTGCTTCTTTCGATGTATTTTTCACTTGAACTTGGACCATAAGAGGGATCTTGCCTCAATGTCCTTGACTCAACAGTGTTGGCAATTGTAATGCCATGTTAACAACTAGCTTTGACTTTTAGCAACAGCAAAGGCACAATAGATACCTGAAATCATGGAAAATTTCCTGAGTCCGGATGCATGGATAATATTTCTTTTCAATTTTTAACTGTTATACTTTCTTTTACTTTTGAAGTTATTAAACACTTGTGCATACACGTAAGATACAATGCAAACACAAAAACATCTACTGACCTCTATAATTTACGTTATCTTGACATCACGAAGAAGCCTAGCAGCCATCGCACCACATCTTCTAGCTTCCCAATCACTAAGCTTTCTGTTCTCTGGATCCAAAACCAGGTCTTTGTCTACCTTGCCCTCATTGTCAGTCGTATCCTCTTTATTAAACCCATTTTTACTATCATCTTCTTCTGATCCATGCATAGTTTCTCTTTCCCCAACCTCTTCAGTCTGCTGTTCACCCATCTCTCTAACAGTTTCCGAGCTATTTCCTTGTGGCTTAAAGCCCATTATGTATAACTGGATGCTTGGGTGTTGATAAGTACTATGCATCTGCATAAACGTAGGCCCACATCAGTTAAGAGATAAGGAATTATCAAAAATCTTAATTGATCTATAACCATAACTGGGACATAGGACAGATTGGAGACGCAAAATATCAGCACCACGGTTAGAGTATCCCGGGATCAAGAACATAAAACGCGACGAAACATTCATGGGCAATCTGATTATTTATTGGAAAAGCTTTCTACACAAAACCATTTCCAAATGCAAAGTTTACTGCGTTTATCTCAAGAAAAGATTACCACAATTAAGTTCCAGAATATACACACAACTGATGATGATCGGAGAATGTATGGCCTAGTTGACGGCTAGCATGAGATGTTACCAGGATGGACTGGAAGTTACCTTTGCTTTTGGAACAGGTTTGACCTCAAAATTACTCCTCCACATGTCAAGCATCTTTTCATGGACATTTGTCGATCGGATTTCATGACCCAACTATAAACGAAAAGTTCATTAATAATATCAAAAAGGGCTCTGGATAAAGGAGAACAAATTTTTGTAAGTTCTATAAAAATTTAAAGGATATAACACCAAAATTGTCGTCTTCGGTCCAGACAGTGCAATTATTGTCTGCAAAAGTGGTTCCAGCAGATGCTCTGCATAAACCTAGTAAAGACAGGTAATCATTAGTGCAGATAAACTACAATAGAGAAATAAGACAGTTATTTCCTAGTTACATCTATTGATTAGTTGACAGCCAAAGGGAAATGCTGACGTGAAATTTAGATCCTAGAGAGACGCTCAACTATTCTTTGTTTCCTGCATTTCAATCAAATGGTGGGGAGTGGAATATTGCTTAAAGAAACAATCTTGGACAATAAGAGAAGCAATAGAAATGTTTAGGAATACATGAGTTCCAGAGCACTAGATAACTTAGAGAAGTGAAGGCGTAAGATGATTCCTGGAAACAATACTGGTACCAGCTTCTGCACTAATTTATAGTATATCATAAACGATATCCGGTGTGCAGAAACCAAAGGCTACTTTGACATATTGTCATCTATGAAAACCCCTACACGCTGAAAAATCATTAACAGAATTAAAAACTGTGGCACAAAATATAATATACCAGTGAAACCAAATGAGAAAATATACAGTATGTCCTACTAGAAAATCATCACGGATAAATTTCCTTAAATTTTTAGTACTAGCAGTGCAATGTATATTCGTATTGGTTCCAGGTAAACTCTATGTCTTTCGTCTCTTAGCAGGATAAAGAAATTTATTCTCAGTGCAAAGCAAAGGCAAATAGAATTCCACATCCCTATCGATGATAAAACTTACAACATCAGTCCCAATGATATAGTCAAATGGAGGTTCAACAGCCTTTATATGATTGTCATTACCCCAGTCCAACTCTGCAGCCTCTATGGAACCAAATGAATCTACAAGGAATAGAACTTTCAGTCAGATCATAGTAAATACAACCACATACGCTCAAAATTAAATTCCAGTTTGCAGCTTTCTGTTTGACAGAACGAAACACCATTGGGTTAACAGAAAAAGTTAGGCTCGTAGAAGATATCAATCAGAAGAGAGTTTAATTTGCATTGCAAAAAAAAAAACGACAAATGATAAAGTGTATACAGTACAAAAAGCTAAAATGATCCAAATGGCAGATTATGCTGAAACCTGAACCTGAGCCTGTCTGCATTATCCTGGAAGTATTACGCTCCACGTTTCTCATCAGCAATGGCAAAACCTCCGTTTGGTCAGTTGAAACAACATCACATCCAAGCAACGCCATGCCTGTGGAGAGATTTGGTCGATCTCAGACAACAAGTGCCTCACTGTAAATGAGATCTAAGAGAGCTGAGCCTAACAAAATAAAGGCAGCTTACCAAATCCCGCAACACCGCAACCTGCTCCAAGTTCAATCACACGCTTTCCTCTCAATTTAGATGGAGAAAACCTCCCCTTTCGACAGTTCTTTTCCTATAGTTTCAAATCAATAAGTTCCCAGCTGAATGCTCAAAGCGGTAAATATTTGTAAGTGTATATAAAGCATGAATATCTGAACAGACAGGCTCAGCTTTTAACGTCATTGCTCCCTCTATTTATAGTCACCACTCAGAAAAGGAAAAGACGATGAAAAGTTGCAGCAGGGATTAAGAAAGAGGGGAAAGAGGAGTAGAGTATCATGGCAAGGACAAACATTTCTGAACAAGTCTTAGAGTAAATTAGAAACTCAAATTATTTCTAAGAATAGAAGATCGAAAATAGCTCCGTTGAAAAAATAGAAGCTGAAGTGTATCAGAGGGGACTTTAATCCTTACCAGAAATTTTACTAAAACCATTGATGCATCCCAAACAGTAGTGCCTAAATGCTTCGAATTGGGATCCTGTCATAATTAACATGACAAAGAAAGGTCAACGATTCAAGATATACTAGCGGAAATTAGAGGAGGGCAGACCTTCAAACAGAAGGTTATAAGGTAGTAAAGACAAATCTTTTGACAAGAGACAGCAAGTAAGAACTTATATCCATGCAGTTTTTGGTAAACCTGGAATCTCCTTGATGAACTGAAGGAATGATGACAAGTATCACTTTCAGTAAAAGTATGTTCACAAGTTTCACAGTCAGTGAAAGCTAACGGCTCTCTTTGGAGATTGTTGATGTTCACTCCATAATTTTGATTTCTTTAAGTCAAATTAAAATAAAAATCATGATTCACGTGTTTCTTTCTCTCTCAATTAAATAAATGCAATACATGCAGTAAGAAAGGATGCAGACTATCTTCGAAGGCCTAATTACCTGGCAAAACTGAAGTTGATGGCCTAGAACTTCAAGGCAAATTGCAGAAGTGTGTGGAGAATTTAACCTGCTATGAGTTTAGACTTTAGACTAGCAGATAACACAAATGCAAGAAAATCATAAGCAAAAACGGCCATATAGGAGATGAAAGGAAGACTATAAATTAAGTCAATAACAATATCTGTATGTATGTAAAATTTAGGAATAATGTCAACAGAAAAAATGAGCCTCATTCTTCCTTAATCATAGTTTGAATAGATCTGAAGAATGACTTTGAGCATGTTCTTTACCTAGTTTCTCCGCGGTGTCCAAGTAATTTGTACAAGAAAATATTTCACAGCGATTTCTTTATAAGGACAATAAAATAGCGTATACTGATGACTAATGTGGTTTAAGAAGTTAAATTTTATAAGGGGGTGGCAATGAATGTTTGAATGTATTTAAGCATTTTTAACCGTCCAAAAAAAAAAAAATCAAATAATCAAAACAATGAAGGAAGTATTAGTTAGAAGAGGCACAAACCTGTCTTGCTCCATTGTGAACAATGCACTGAGTTAAACAACGCCGTGGTGAAATCTATGTTGCTGTCAAAATGGGGAGGGAAACAGTAACAATAAATAATTTTATTCTTTGAAAAATAACATCTTTTTCAATCACTAATTTTGGTCTGCATAATTAATCTTAAGCTATTTAGCAGGATTAAAAGTTTATGAGTTATAACATACGGAGTGGGAAAAAAAAACAAGAACTTACTCCATGGCTGATAATCTCACAGAAATAGCAGTCAAAGTTCTATTCTTTATTTTGTTGTTGTGAGTTTTCATTTCATTTTCTTAAAGTTCTAAAACAAGAATGATAAATGTAGCTATATTATAGCATAAAAGTATCAACAAACACTCTAACAAAGTAAAAAAAAAAACAGTATTACCACCACCCAGAAAGCAAAACAAGTGTGTGGACCAACAAATTTAGATTCTTGCATTCAACTTTTTTTTTTTTTTTGACTTGCTGATAAATTGCAAAATCCAGCAATTGCAAGTGAAAATAAAATTGAAAGTTAAAAAAAAAGAAAGATTTTTTTTACTAGTGAACAATAAACAAGCTCAAATTAGATGTGGAATACCTGATCAAATTGTGCGATTTCTCTTCCAATTCGCCGCCAGGAGGTGTCCTAACTATGGAGTTCCCTTTTAATTAAATTTTAATGCTTGCTTCTCCTTTACTATCTCAGTTGTACTTTGCCTTTGCTGTGATTGTACCTTTTACTTCCTTATTCCCAGTTAAATTTTCAACGGAAAAGGGACAAAATTATCCTCCAACTATTTGAAATCGCTCACACTTACCCTCTGTTTGTTTACAGTGTCAAAAGTACTCTTGTCGTTTATGTTTTGGGTCACAAACGCTCCTTACTATTAAAGCTGACATGGCAATTTAATTGGGTTAAGTTTACTTATATGGCTATCTACCTAACCAATTCAGCACGGCAAAAAGTTTATGTTTTGTTCTTCCTTGTTGAGTCGTAACCACAAAAGAAAAACCAAAAAATTAAAAAAAAAAAAAAAATATTTCTTGCATGATTGAGGTTTATGATTTGACTAAAAAACTCCATTGTACTTTTTTGTGAATTTACGATTAGTTTGAGCTAAATTTTTTATGCTTATCTGTCGTAGCTTCACGACATCAGCCCCAACAATCCTTGTAAGATTTTGATCAAACAAGTCATAAATTTACAAAACCCTTTTTCAGATTTTCAAGCTTTTAATTTTTTTTTTTTTTGGATTTTAGTTCAGATCTTCAAATCAAGAAATCAGTTGTTAAAGTTCAATTTTCAGCTTCAATCACAATAACCAAGGAATTTAGCAACATACAGTTAAAACTCTTAAAATTTGACACAAAATTTCTGCACTTCAATAACCCAACAACAGCTAAAAGAATTTCACCAAGAAGGTTTCAAATCAGCAACTATTTTCGAATTTCGACACACAAACACAAGTTTTCTAACAACAATCAAATATTTGAATTAAAATTTGAGCCTCAGATGTGTTGACCCTAAAACCCAATCAATGAGTTCGATCCTTCTACACACATGTACAACTTCAAACAATCTTCCGCACACTTTGAAATTGGAGTTTCAAAGTCCGGAGAGCAACTTAAACAAGAATAATTGAAGAACTATTTTTTGTGTATTTCAGGACATTTATGGTCCAAAACACGGGCGACAAGGATAATTGTGATACCAAGAACAAACGGAGGGTATTTATGATCTATTTCAAATAGTACAAGGTTATTTTTAGCCCTTTTTCGAGTTTTTAATGGAGTAAGTAATTTAAGATGGTAAAATAAAAAAAATAAAAATATTTAGAAACTTTTGTAGGTATGAGATTCAAGGACTCTCTCTCGTGTAGTTCAAAAAATTAAGCATCTCCCTTGTTATAGAAGTAATTTTATATAATTTTAACAAAACCTCATAGTGAGTTTACTAGAGAATTCTAAAGTGCGAAATAAATTTATGAAATATATTTTTCTTATATTCAAATGTTACATTTTTTTAGCAGTTCTTTTTAATCTTCGGTACAAATGAATTAGATTTCAAGTTTTTACCTAATTAACCATTAATACTTAAAATTATATTTTCTTCAACATTTTTTTGTCTTGTAAAGATACCTAATTTTTTTCATAATTTAAAGAATATATAGGTGACATATATATATATATATATATATAGTATCAAAATTAAGGTAATTTTATTTTCTTGCTTTCATATTATTCCCTCCAAATCTGTTACAGCCGTGACTATGTACGGCTAAGATACCTCATGTCTATGCTGGATATATAATCTCTGTCAAATGTTTGCCATAAAGAATCCAGACTAATCAAAATATGATAGATTTTTATCATAGTTCTTGGCTTGGTTCTAAGATGGAGGTACAATCGAAATATAAACTATTGATGTTAGCAAGCAGTGGTGTTGTAAGTCCCGTATGAATTTAAGTTAAAAGGGCAGCATCATGCCACTATTAGAACCGCTAAATATCAATATGTATATATTTCTGACAGGCCCCTTGCTTAGGTGAAAATTTTTTTAAGCAGTCAAGCTAAATAAAAATTTGCTATATTTCGATTTTGTCATTTGTGTAACTAGATATGGATGGCAGCGCGGACTCCCGCCAGCCTTGTAGATCGTGGGATAGTATGGTATCAGAGCCTGGAGATTTTATGTGAATATGAACAGATTTTATGGTATACAGCATAGATATGAACTTCTTTAATCCTATGAATTTTGGAGAAACTAGTATAAAAAGTACTAGACTAGAAGAGGTAGATACACCTCAAAATCTTGATCTATTAAATAAATGGACTATCACTAAGGTAGATACAAAAACTATTTATGATTTTGGATGGTTTGATAAACTTTCTTCAAAACAGTTGATAAAAACAACTGAACAATCTTTGGCTCTAAATTCAGAAGAACAGACTATTTGTTTATTAAATAAACAGGATATTAATTTTTATAAACCAAAGTATAATTATATATATATTGGCATGGTTCAAATTTCTTTTAAACCTTTAACTCTTAAAGGGTTACCAGAAACCTTTTTAGCAGCCTTAAGAGATGCTAGAAATTTGAATTTTAGACAATCGTTGATGGGTTCAATTGAATCTACTGTGGCATATGGTCCAGTTTATTTTAATACACAATCTAATCTTCAATTGTATCTATCTGATGTTAATATACTTGATGCTTTAACATTAAATGTCAAAACGCATGGTTATAATTATGCTTCTGGATCCGAACTTATATGTCTGTCCTATAGAATATATTATAAGTTGTTATCTACGTTGAATCCCAGATGTAAAATTTATGATACTTCTAACCAAACTATTCTGGTGGAAACCAATTTTACAAAGTCTAAGGTCACTACAAGGAGACCTATTAAGTGGGAAGAAATTAATTTCCCAACTACATGGACTTTAAATTCGGTTATATCCCCAAGCCAGGTCACAGATGAAGCTACTAATAGTGAATATTTTCATATTACTCAGAATCCTGATGGTAGGATATGTATCCGATTTCTTGATAAATCTCCTGTTTATAATAGGCGATCATTCTCATATTATAGATCTTTACCTGAAATACAACATATTTCCCTATTACTCCTGATGTTCCTATTTATGGTCCAGCAAGAAATAGGCATTTATCTTTGCATACTCTAAGTGATACTTTGAGTGAAAGAATGGTTGAACGGGTAAAGATTGACCCTAAGACAAATATTGTTCAAGCGACTGATAAGTTGTCTGATCTGAAACCTACTCCATCTGATATGGATTTTGACGTTAATGAAACGTCCAACCCAAATGATTTGTAAATTATGACGAGTCATCAAATTGATTCTAGCCCAGGTTCCCTGGAAAGAAAACACATTCAAAAGGAATTTCAAAACGAAAAATGGAACAAGTTTAAAACCTGATTTTTTGAAGTTTATAGCCAAAATGATTTAAATAATATTTCACAGGAATTTTATGAAACTTGTGCTTTCTATAATAAAATTATTTATTTTGTTCCATAGTTTATAACCACTTATTTACCTTTATATATTAAGGTTATGGAAAGGACTTTTAAGGAGAGTAATGGAACTATAACTAAGGCCATTTACCCTCCTCAAGCACCTTTTGTATTACCTAATAGTACTGGGTTAACTTTTTCCGCTTTTCAAAAATTTATTCAAAGTGATGTTGCCCAGATTACTATTAATAAAATAAATAATTTAATTGCTCAAAATAATTATTTGAGTTTGTATGTTAAAGTGTTAGGAGAGCATATTAGTTCTCTTGACAAAAAATTAGATAAATTAATTATTTTAATAAAGGGTTTTCATAAAACTTCACAAGAGGATATTGCTTCTACTTCTAATAGTAAAACTACTATTAATGTTCCAACGCATATCCAACGTCCTATTGATACTACTGATTTTAAAATAAAATCTTTCAATGATTTAGAAAGTCTTATTGATAAAAAGCTTTCTGGTTTAACCACTAAACCACTTGGGTTATCAAATGATATTTCAGACATTAATAAAATTGAAAATCAATTTTCTGGAAATAATAATTTGGAAACCTTTGAGGTTAATTCTAGACGGTTTAAATCTAGATATAGCAACCAACAACGTGTTACTAGTAAAGGTGGCTATGCTAGTATCCTGCTATGATGACGTATTATTACCCTCGTCCAACTCCTCAAGATGTTCTTATAGAAGAACGAGATTGGAATCAGACTAATACTTCATATAATGAAAATGAGGTGTATGAATGAAATCTTGATGGCCTAACTGAAAGACAGGTCTCAATTATGGTACACCGTATGTTAATGTATTCTTCTATTTGCAGACATACGAATAATAACTCAGACCATGCTACCTGTAAGATGATTATTGCAGGATTTACAGGTCAACTTCGTGGCTGGTGGGATAATTTCCTATCTCCTGAGGTTAAATATGCGATCACTAGTGCCTCCAAAGAAGAGGTAAAAGTTGAAATGGTCACTGGTGAAGATGGTAAGCCAGTAGAACAAGTTGTTAAACAAGTTAAAGAAGATGCAATTTATATTTTAGTTCTTACTATTTTAGAACATTTCAATGGAAGATTTTCCAATCAAAATGAGACACTCCGCACCCTTCTAAATGGTCTTAAATGTGGCCATTTGGGAGAATTTAGGTGGTATAAGGATACTTTCTTAAGTAGAATAATGGATCTACCAGAAATTAAGATAAGTTATTGGAAGGTAAAATTTATAGATGGGCTTCCCCCATTATTTGCTGAAAGGATTAAGAAGACCCTAAGAGGACATCTCTCAGAGATTCCTTATGATAATTACACCTATGGTAAGCTGATAGGCACTTGTACCCAAGAAGGTTTAAGCTTATGCAATGAGTTAAAATTAGCTCAACAGGTGAAAAGAAACCATAAGTGAGAAAAATCCCAATTAGGAGATTTTTGTACCCAATTTATAATGGAAGGACCTTCCCAAGATCAAGGGAAGAAGAAATATTTTGACAAGAATTATTCAAGGACTTCTCATAGAAGACATCGTCGTTCAAAACTGTCAAAAGAAAAGCGTGAAGCTAAGAAAGCTCACTGCAAGTCTACCAGATTTGCAAGAAACTTCTCTAAAAGAGAATTAAAGAACATCAAATGTTATAAGTGTGGCAATTATGGACACATTGCTCCAAATTGTAAGCTTGAAAAGCTTAAGTCTTTAGGACTTGATGAAGATACTCATGACAAAGTCTATGGATTGTTATACACTTCAGGATCTGAATCAGATTATTATGAATCAAGTTCAGAACACGGTTATGACAGTAGTAATAATGATAATTCTGTTATTAACTTTGTCTCAAAAGCTTGTGTTAATTGTGCATGTGATACTTGTACGTGTGAACATGATGAATTTTACAAAATACAATCTCAGTTTGAAGATTTACAATTTGATATGATCACTTCTGATAATGTGATTGAACTACTAAAAGAAGCTTCTAATGAATAACTTAGGAACAAAATTTTAGAAATGGCTTCTTCTAAACCTTCTTCTTCTTCAACATCTTTTGAAAAATCGAAGAAGATTGATATTATAGATTCAAATCCTTATTATTTAAAAGAATTTTTTACTCGTCTTGAGAAAAAGGGCAGTCAAGATATTGAAGTTAGACATACTTCCCTTGATGATTTAAAAGCTGAAGTTGAAAATCTTAAAAATGAGATTAAATCTCTCAAACAGAATCAATTCATTCACGATCAGAGGATTTCTCAATTAGAGGATGACGAGAATGATGATCCTCCTCCCTCAACACCACCTATTGATAAAGGAAAAGGTATAGTTGATAAAGTTAAAGATGATGAAATATTCTTATTTCTGATAGTTTTCTGGGAATGATGCAGATTGTAACTGCACATCGATGGTACATTAAATGTACTATTTTAATTAAAAATAATTTTAAAATCTCTAGCACTGCAATGGTCGATAGTGGAGCACATGTTAGTTGTATTCAAGAAGGATTAATTCCTTTCAGTTTTTTTTGAAAAAACTACTCATATTGTTAAATCAACTTCAAATCATGCATTAGGTATAAAGTATAAATTATCTAATACCTATATTTGCCAAGATAAAGTGTGCATTCCGCATTTTTTCTTTTTAGTGAAAAATCAAATGCATCCTCCAATTATACTTGGAACCCCTTTTATAAATGCCATTTATCCCTTTTCAAGAATAGATTCAAATGGCTTTATAGCTAGTTTTAATGTTAATACCATAAAATTTGATTTCATAACTGAACCAATAACCAGAGATATCAATACTTTGATCCATATGAAACAAAGGCATATTGATTCTTTACAAATGGAAATTTACAGTATGAATATTGTTGATACACTCCGTCCTGCTAAAGTACAGGAAAAAATCAAATTGATTTCTGAACAAATGGCTATTGATATTTGTGCCGACCACCCAAGTGCTTTTTGGAATCAAAAAAGCATATTGTGACTTTGACATATGAGGACAGCTTTTGCGAAAATGATATTCCCACTAAGTCACGTCCATGTCAAATGAATGCTGAATTAGTGAAATTTTACAAAAAAAGAGATTGATAATCTCTTACAAAAGGGTTTGATAAAACCTTCAAAGTCACCTTGGTTTTGCACTGCTTTTTATGTTAATAAAATAGCTGAACAAGAACGTGGTATTCCTAGATTGGTTATTAATTATAAACCTTTAAATAAATTTTTAAAATGGATTAGATATCCTATTCCAAATAAAAAGGATCTTTTATCAAGGTTATATGATGCCAATATATTTTCAAAATTTCATTTAAAATCAGGATATTGGCAAATTCAGATTTTTAAAGAGCATACTTATAGATGATATTTTAGTTTACTCCAAAACTCTTGAAACACATATCAGGCATCTTGATATATTTAAAAGAATTGTTATACAAAATAGTTTAGCTATTTCTAAATAAAAAATGAGTTTATTTCAAACAGATGTCAGGTTTCTTGGACACCAAATCTGTCAAGGAAAAATTACTCTTATTCAAAGGTCTATTGACTTTGCTTCAAAATTTCCTAATGTTATAACAGACAAGACTATGCTACAAAGATTTTTGGGAAGTTTAAATTATATTTCCCCATTTTATAAAAATCTTTCTAGAGATTTAACTCCCTTAACTGATAGGTTAAAGAAGGATAAAAAGGGCAATAAATCCCTTGGAATGATATTCTTACTGAGCTTGTTAAAAACATTAAGCAACGGGTTAAAACCTTACCTTGCTTAACTCTTGCTAACCCTGCTTGGAAAAAAAATATTGAGACTGATGCTTCTAATATTGGCTATGGAGGAATACTTAAACAAGTTAATCCCCATGATAAACATGAATATCTTTTTCGATATCATTCAGGCAAATGGACCGAAGCCCAGCGAAAATATGCGACTGTGGCACATGAAATGTTATGCATTGTTAAATGTAGGGCTGCTTATCGGGCGGATTGGGCGGTTATTTACTCTTAACGGTTTGGCTTATCGGT